>JAOVVI020015550.1:0-11153 GCA_028571085.2 Nepenthes alata
ATACAATTAGACATTGAAGCATCCTGGATTCAAATTTTGAACATATTCAGGTCAAATTAGTTGTTTGAGTTCGGTTTCGTCCATTAATTTTAAATCCTATACACCACAACTACGAATAGGATGTTAGATGACGGTGAAAGATTATCCCACTATAAATATTCAGACGCTCAATTCAACAAATAGCTTTCGAATTAAAAATGTGAAAGTAGAAAATATAAGAAAATGCATATAGTATTTGAGATGGGTGAGTACTCCTGCTGAGAGAGGTTTTGTTGGCTTGTAAGGAGCATTTATTTTAAACACTGTGTTCATTGAAAATATAGTGGCAAAGAGAGAAAGAGAGAGCGTTTGTAGTCTGAAAGCATGTAAGCTTATTGTGGGCGAATGAATGTGTGCCTTAGAGTGAGAACATGATGGCCTTTTATAGTCGCTGTACTGCGATACCTTCCTTGTGCAAAAGTGTTCGATTCTCACGCTCTATTGAGATCGCTGTCTTTTTTGTCGTTGAACCTTTATAGTTGTAACGGTCATTAGATTGGTTACTTTTTTCTGTATTCTATAACCGCTAGGTTTTTCAACAGATAAGAAAAGGATTCTTGCGCCTTTCTTCTTAGACAGGCACTGAATCTGCTGATAACCGTTATATAGTAGAGATTATTTTTTGTGGAGAGCGCGAAATTAAGGGAGAAGACCGTTGCTGGTCGAAGACAATCACATGGGCCAAACTATGCTTGGCACACTTGAGGTTTTGCTCTTCAGACAGTCAATTGGTCTTACTTTCGAACAACAAAAGCGTTAATCATCTTAAGAGTAAGTCGTCTGTCCCGCTCTTGGGCCTCTCTCGGTTCATTTAGTCTTTCATCCAGTCAACGGTATTCGTTGACCGTCCACGCTGAAATGGGTTATTGCGGATTGGGGATTTGAGTCGTTCCTCCTTCTTGGACCAGCCCATCACTGGCGTACCCATTACCAAGCCCAATAGTGGTGGCTTGGGACACGAACTTTCAACATATTCATGATGGGTCGCAACTGGTTGGGTTACCTACCTGGTGATAAAATTGGCAAAAACTCTTGGTCAATTGATCATGTTACGTGTAGTTGCTGACCGTAAACCAAAGATTCGGAGAATTGGCTTAGAAATTTACTGACTGAATTTGTTGACCGTCTAAGCTGAAATCTGGAAAACTGGTTGAAGGAAGCGTTGACCGGAATCGTTGACCATCTAGGCCAAATTTTGGAGAACTAGCTAAAAGAAGCGTTGACCGTCTATGTCAAATTCCGAGGAAATGACTGAAGGAAGCTTTTATCGGATTAAGTGACCGTTTAGGCAAAAATTCAAAGAGCCTGCTTAAAAAAGTATTGACCGGATTCATTTACCGTTTAGGCTAAAATTCAGAGAACTGGCTTAAGGAAGCGTTGACTGGATTCATTAACCGTCTAGGCCAAAATTTGAAGAACTGGTGGGAGTTGAAACGGTGTGCCATCATGCCGCCGGACTGTCAATCTAAAAGTTGGTAAGATGTCTGCATGCGGTGAATTTGTAATCTAGATAATTAATTTACTAGAGGATCCGATTCGACTGCACCAGTTCAGGAAGCGACAAGTGTCAGCAATGATCGGCGCACGTTTACGAGACAATTTAACTTCTCCAGCGTTTTCACTCATTTAAGTGATCCATCTATTACTTTTCAAAATTTTCACGATTTTCCTTGACTTTCTAAAAATTTCTAAGTATTCTGCTACATTCATTCTCTTTCGTTTCTATGACTCCCTCTGTAATGGAGAATACTTCTATGCTCATAGCCAATAAAGTTAGAGAGCTATACGTGGAGTTTAATATTTCCCGAGAGATCATTCCCGTGATACCCAGCGGGCTTGATAGGGCTTGCTTCCCTCCTGAAGGTTACATCACTGTATACGAGGCTCATCTAAAGAGTGGGTTTCGTCTCCCAATCTCTTATGAACTGCTCGACATCCTCACTACCCTTCAAGTGCCTATCAAATGGTTCCATACTAATGACGTATGATATCTTTGTACTCTATGCATCTTCATGCATCATCGTTCTCGGATGATGACGATCGACGCTGTCACGGTGATATTCCGTTCTACACAGAGTGGGGACTGGATTTCCATATCACCTAAAAACCTTCCAGTCAGTGATGCCATCTATGACTTGTTGAAGTAGGGGAAGAATCACTTCTTCTTTGTGTGCGTTGTTGAGATGTGGTCGTTGTCACGGGATTGGGGTAAGGTTTCAAAAGCTTTCATCGGGACGCCAAAGAAGGTAGATATTGCAGCTGTGGCTAAATTGTTGGAGTTTGTGATGGAGAATGCTTCCGAGTTTAGGAGAGACCACTTGGTTTCTTAGCAGGAAGCCAAAGAAGGATACCACCACTGAAGGCCTCGCAAAGGAAAAAGAAAGTCGGCGTTGTAGTTAGCGGTGACACTGGCGTGTCTTCTATTGACGCTGCTCTCACCAGTCCAAAACAGAAGAAGGCCGGAACGATGGATCCTTCTTCCTCATCCTCAAGGCCAGACTATGTGGCCATCCGACATTTTTAGGGAATGAGAGACCGCTTAGGAGTCAAGGCAGAGTTGGATTTGGAGCAATATGACACCATGCTGCGCGCCAGAACCAGCAGTGTCGTAGTCATATCGTTGCTACATGATGACTTGGCGGCGCAACCTTTATTGGCGAAGTCAGAGGCGAAAGCCATTTGGGTAGAGCCAGTAGGCGAGAGCCATATGCTAAGCCGAAGGAGCCGAATTTGGAGTTGCCAGCCGAGCTGATGGAGCTAGCTGTGAAGCTGTGAGCTGAGCTAGTGAAGCCAGTTGTGGAGCCACAAGTTGAGCTACTTGAGGCGACTTTTGAGCCGTAAGCTGAGCTGAATGAGCCAGCTTCGAAGCTATCTGCGGAGCTATATGAGCTATCTACAGGGGCCCTTGCTGAGCCGGCGCAGTTGTCGGAGGATCCCACTCAGGAGAGTACTATTCCCAGCCCTCTGCCGCCAAGGCTACGATCTCGGAGCAGGCCAGTGAGGCAAGAACGTAAAGTCTGGCAGGTAAATCTTTACAAGTTTTCTTCTCCTTCTTCTCTTCTCTGTTGCTGACACTTAGTATACTTGGTTTTTGTAGGAGGAGAAGATAATGGGCACAATCAGCAAAGGGCTGTGCCAAAGGGACCTGGTGATCTCAGACCTTGATCGAGAGATTGCTTAGTTTGAAGAGGAGGTGAAGCACCGGGAGGAGGAGAGAACCGCTCTCCAATCTATGCTACTTAGTTTGGAAGAGGAGACCACCAAGCTAAAGGAGGAGAGTGCCCGATTGAGAGAGGAAGTCGATCGGGCGGTAAGGCGCACTGACCAACTATAGGAACGGATTTCATTACTGGAGAACGAGTTGGCCACTCGCATTTGTCCCCATGAGGTCATGTTGTGGGCACAGGTGTAGGAAGATGTCAACCTTAGTCGACGCATTGTCTGGATGGTCGTCCCTAATTTTTCAGTTAACGCCGTTGACCCTGCAAACAGTTCTTCCATCCGCCGTGAGAACCTTGTGGGGCTGTCACTGATATTATGCGTCTTTGACTTTGCTGCCATTTTTTTCTTTACTTGTCGTTGCGCTATCTAGCCAAGTTTTCATGAGTGTTTGAGATGCTCTCTGATGGACTTAAATTCCTGAGAAGACATCAAGGTGAATCTTAATGTCGGATCAAGCCTATTCCACACCTGTGAGTAGAGGTTTGGTGGCGCTTCCCGAGTGTGAATTTTGGCCGACAGTTTTTAGACGAAGCACTTCACCCCTAGTATGTTGACCATCATCGCTTGTGCATTTGTCATACTTTTTCACTCGTTTCCATTTTTTGTACCTTTCATTTACCGATTAAGAGTCTCTACTACAAATGTTTGACCGTCGCAAACTGACTCTTCATAGATGTGACGTTTGCACGGCACGTGCGCCGTTAGGCATTGAAACGAGGTGACTTGAAGCGATGTGACCCTTTAATTTGTGTGTGGCTTTTTAGGCGGGAAACTTCGCTTATAAAATGACCATGGTCTTTGCAATTTTCTTTATAGCAATTTTTCCTTCTCCATGGCTGACGAGAATATGATTAATGTTCCTACTCTCCTTAATTGGGGGCTAGACAACATGCCTAGCCCCTCCCATGGGTCCTCCTCTTCAGAGTGGTCGCATTCTGAGAGCTCTTTGGAGCCTTTCTGCCTAGCTTGCCCTGATTGCGCAGTGCCTTCTCGTCAGGTATGCCATAATTATTTGCCTTTAGGGTTTGGTTGTGTAGGTTCGTGCCCCCTTCGTTGACTTTTCTTTGTTTTTTCAACTTGACGAGGTGCCTTGCGGTTTGGTTGAGGTCTCGTTCTCTGAGGAGGATGACGTGCCTCGGGAGAGGGTGCATGCTGTTCATTCGGGTCAGGCCTCCAACGCTGGCGTCCGAGAGGATTCAGAGGAACACCAACGAGCTCTAGAGCTGATTGTAGCACTTGAGGGCACGTTGGAGATGAGGCTCTGCCCTGGAGGAGCGATTCCAAGATGGATTCGCTACAGCTGTAGGATTGCCTCCATGGTAGATCCTCACTTCACCGTCGGGTTTCTGAACTCGCGAAACAATGGTATTTCTCAGAAATCAGAATTGCTGTGGTATCCCAGCAATCGCGGCCGGAGGTCTTGACCTCACTCTCAGGGAGGCTCTTCAGCCTCGAGAAGCCACCATGCTGAGTAATCATATTTCTGGACCCTGGGGGCGCTATCAAAATTCTTTTTGCTTTTTCTTCATGTGAGGTGTTGCGAGAAATATTGTATATGAATACATTCTTTGCTCGTTGTGCAATGTTGTTATATAAATGGGTGGCACCCAGGTTTTTTGATCTAGTGCCCCGTTTCATTATGGAAGTGTGTGTTTTCCTTTTACACTTTGCTTTCATTTGTCAACTGTCGCAGCTTGACCGCTCTATCTCATTATATGGGAGGTCGTCACGCGTGCTATTTAAACCCCCTAAGATTTTGATTGCGAACGAGCTACTTGGATGACCAAGATTTAATTCAGCCGTTAGTAGGCAGCCTGAATGATTAGAGTTTAGTCACAATCGTTTATAAGCCGCCTGGATGTCCAATATTTAGTTATGACCGCTTATGGACAGTCTGGGTGATCGAGGTTCAGTTACGACCGCTTATAGACCGTCTGGATAATCAAAATTTAGTTGAGTGGGTGAAAACCAACCCGATTTAAGGGCAATATAGGTCATTTGTATATCCCTACAAATTCACATACATGCAAACAGAACAGGAAAAGAATGGAAAGAACAGCATGGTACGAATGAAACCGAACTCTTATTCCATTAATATTAATATGTGCATTACAATAATGCACATGCAACATGGAAGGCCTTCCTGTATCCTTACTGGAGGTAGCGCTTGAGGTGGACTGCGTTCCACGTCCGTAAAATTAATTTGTTGTTCTAGATCTTGAACTTGTATGCTCTATTTTACATAACGGCAGAGACTAGAAAAAGACCTTCCCAATTTGAGAAAAATTATTCCGGTTGGTGATCTTATTCGTAGCCTTGATACTTTGTAAGACAAAGTCTCCGACTTTGAAGTGACGTACTTTTACCTTCTTGTTGTAATAGCGTGTGACTCATTGTTGGTAGGCCACTATTCGCAACTCGCAGCGTTACAGGCTTCCTCTAACAAGTTTAGGTGTTCCCAAATTTTCTGACAGTTACCTTGTGGATCGAAAGATTCAACCCTAAAACTTGGAAGCCCAATCTCAATTGAGATTACTACACCATCCTGTAGCAGAGATTGAAGGGCATCTCGTGAGTCAATTCCTTTGGAGTCGTCCGATATGACCATAGGTCGAAGGGCTGTTCGTCGACACATAAGTCCCCTGCATCCTCCAGCTTGGTCTTCAGACTGTGAAGTAGCATACGATTTGTAACCTCTACCTGTCCATTGGCTTGTGGGTAACCTACCAAAGTATGCACCACTCTGATACCAAAATTGGTGTAATACTTAGTGAATATTTTTTAAAGAATTGGATTCCATTGTCAATCGCTATAACCTCAAAAATGTCAAATCTGTTGATTATACTCTCACAGACGAATTCTAAAACGTTATACTCTGTGATCTTGGCCAGCGGTGCAGCTTTCACCTACTTGGTGAAATAGTCGATACCCATTATGATAAATTTTTTTTACCTAATGGCAATAGAAAATGGGTTGAGAATATCAAGCTCCCATTGTGCGAAAGGCTAAGGAGTCTGAAGAGTCCTCAACTCAACAGGTGGCTGATCGTGAAGATTACTGTGGAGCTGACAATTTTCACACTTCTTCATAAAGTTGAGGGCGTCTTTCTTCATCGTTGGTCAGTAGTATCCCTGGCGCATAATTTTGAACGCTAGGTTTTTGCCGCCGATATGCAATCCACAGATCTCAACGTGGACTTCACTCAATGCGTTGTCTCCTTCCTCAGGAGTTAAGAACCAGAGGTACAGAGTAAAGTAGCCGCGGCGATATAACCGTCCATCGACTATGGTGTGCCGACCGACTGTCTTCTTGATCCACCTAGTTTCATCTGCGTTGTCTGACAGTGTTTCGTCCGCTAGGTATCTCTGCTAAGGCGTCATCAAACTCTCTACGTCGGGGACTGCATGGATTGCTGTTCCTCAGTGTTTGGAGTACTGAGGACTTCCCGCATGTCCCTCGAGTACTGTTCTGCGTTTTCAACCGCCACTGACTTGACAAGTTAGACGGCCTTCCAGTTCTCAATTCGGGAAACGTGGATTAGGGTTACCTTGTCAAATCTACGGCTAGCTTCCTTCACCTTGGCCAAGTGAGGGTTGCATGCCTCGAGACTCCCACTAATCTGGTTGATAACCGGCTCAGAGTCGCTGTAGATGGTCAGTCATCTGGTTGAGCACTCTTTAGTTAGCCTTAACCCAATCAACAGAGTTTCGTCTCGACAATATTATTGTGACCGAAAAGTCAAGCCTAAGGGAGTATTTTACCGCAAACCCATTAGAGGTCCTTAGGACCACTCCGGTTCCACTGCGTGAGTCCATAGACGATTCATCTACATTGAGGACCCACTCCAGCTCTTCCCGGTGCCATTCTGCATCCTCAGTGGGTTGTACATCTGGAATTGATATCGTGGTCTCGACGATAAAGTCGGCCAGAACCTTCCGTTTAATGGCTAGTCCGTGTCAAAATTTAATGTCAAACTCTCTCAATTCGATAGCCCATTTTACCAACCATCTAGAAATATTGGATTTCTAGATTATGTTCTTCAGTGACTAGTCGATAGAATGACCATACGATGAGCTTGGAATTAAGGCCTCAATTTTCAAGCGGAGAAGACAATTTCCAATGCTAGCTTCTCTGCACGTGGGTAGCGCGTCTCTGCGCCGATTAATATCTTACTTACATAGTAGATCGGCCACCAAGAATCAGAGTTTTGGCGTATGATAACAGAGTTGGACCCACCTCTGACACTGTCAGGTAGAACTTAGCACCTCTCTGTCCTTAGGTGATGTCATCAACGGTGGACTGATCAGGTAATGCTTCAATTCATTAAAAGCTACCTGGCATTCTACAGTCAACTGGAATCTGTTTGCATCTGTCCCCCTCAGAGTCTTGAAGAAAGACTGGTACTCATCCCCTGACTTGGCCAAGAAACTGCACAAAGCTGCCAATCATCTAGTTAGCCTTTGGATATCTTTGACACTCCGCAGCGGAGTCATATCCTTGAGGGCCTTGATCTTTTCGAGATTTGCCTCGATCCCTCGTTGAGAAATGATAAAACCCATGAACTTCCCTAAGGTTACTCCGAAGACGCACTTAGAAGGATTCAGCTTTATTTAATGCGCACGAAGCACCTTGAAGGACACACCCAAATCACGAATATAGTTATTGGTGGACTTACTCTTGACAAGCATGTCATCGACGTATAGCTCCATATTGCGGCCGATTTACTTTTCAAACATCTTATCCACAAGCCGTTGGTAAATTGCTCCCGTGTTCTTCAAACTAAAGGATATCACCTCATAACAATAAGTGCCTTGATCCATCATGAACGAGGTGTACTCATCGTGCCTTGCGCTTATTCGGATCTAATTATAGACCGAGTACGCATCCATAAAGGTCAGTAACTCGTACCCAAAGGTCGAGTCAACTAATTGGTCGATCCTAGGTAAGGGAAAGTTATTTTTTGGGTCGGCTTTATTAACGTTGGTAAAGTCAACGCACATTCGTCATTTCTCGTTGCTTTTCTTTACCATGACGACGTTGAAGAGCTAGTCTGGGTACTAAACTTCTCTGATGAAACCTGTGTCCAGCAACTTCTTTACCTCCTCCCAGATGGCGTTCAATTTCTCCACAGAGTGGCTCCTCCGCTTGTATCTGATGGGCTTGCAGTCAGGATCGAGGCCCATCTTACGGACCATTACTCCAACTGAAATCCGAGGCATGTTAGTAGATATCCACGCGAAGACAACCGCGTTCTACTATAAGAACATGATCAACTCATCGCCCAGTGTCCCGATGAGTGAGCTCCCAATCTATACGCACCTCTCTGGGTCCTCTGTATTCAGTGGGCTTAAATCGGTTGCCTCACCCGATTGCACCTACTGAAGAGTTGGTTCGTTTCGATGATCAAGTTCTCCTACCGTCTTAGTGGTACCGCTCGGTGCGACTTAGGACAAGTAACATATGCACCCAGTGATTTGGTCACCCAACACTTCGCCTATACCACAGGCTGTCGAAAACTTCATTTTGATGTGTGGTATTAAAGTAATGGCTCTCAACGCTGTTAGGTACAGGCGGCCTATTATTGCGTTGTATACGAAAGGCATGTCGATGACCAAGAAGGTGAGTGTACGACTTGTCGTTTTTGGTTACGTTCCCAGGGTGACCTCCGATTGGATCGTTCCTTAGACGGCCACTAGTTTATTGTCAAGGCCATAAAGTGGGCCTCCGATAGGTTTCAAGTGATTTTTTTAGACCAAATTTAAAAAACATATCGAGGTAAAGCAAATCACAAAAATTTTTATTATCAATAAAAATTTGTTTCAATTAATAGTTAATGCTACCGTCTGAAACGAGCGCAAATACATTAAGGGGATTTGTATGGGGAGATTATAGGGGTCAAGTCATTATCGCTAAAGCGAATGGTATTATCTTCTGTGTGATGCTTCTTTCGCCCAGCCTACTGCTACTTGCAATCCGTTAGGGTGTTGGCCAGTCGGGTTGCGATCATATTAACCACTCTGATCGTAACCCAGTTTTGTGGTTGGGAAGGCTTTGGTTCTTCCCCGCCTGAGGCTTCAGAGTCCTGCCCAGAGTTCCTAACAAACCTGGTGAGATGGACCCTCCGGACAAGCTCCTCAATCTATGGCCAAAGCGTCTTGCAGTCTTCCGTGGATTGTTCAGGAGATTGATAAAAATCGTAATACTTTGCTAAATTTTCGCCCTCCGCTTTCTTAAGTGGTTTTCTTCACTTAAAGAATTTCTCCCCACTAATCTGTATGAGAATATTTGAGTGCATATCAATCAAGGGAGTCAGGTTAATCATCATGTAGTCCCTTCGTTCTGGTATTTTGATCTTGTACTTCTTCTGGTGGGAGTGATCACCGCCATGGTGCTTCCTCTTTCCCACAGTTGGAAAGCAGTGAGATTGTTCAGTCCGTTTGAGACGTTTAGTCTCGTTGGCCTATTCTACTACTACATAGACCCTCGTAATAAACTTCACCTCACAAAAGGTATGCGGATTTATATGCGTTAGGTGCCTGAAGAAGTTCTCATGCATTAAGGCAGAGATGAAACTGCCAAGGTTCATCTCTTCTGTAAGTTTGGGTATTCTTCTTGCCTCTATCATGAAGCGATTCAGCAACTTTCGCGGATTCACTCCCTACTTCTGCCTAATATGGTAGAGGTGTCAAGGCTACTTATCTTCTCGACGACTTGAGGCATATTGTGCCAAGAAAAGTCAGAGAACTCTCAGAAACTCCGTATTCAGTCTGATGGGAGACGATGGAACTGGATGAAGGCATCTTTCTTCAACATAAGAGGAAAACAGCGGCACATGGTTGTGTCCTCTAACCCTTGTAGACTTAAATGGGTGCAAAAATAATTGAGGTGATCCATTAGATTAGCACTCCCATCGTAAGAGTCAAGGGTTGGCATTTTAAACTTAGTCGGCATAGGACGGTTCAAGATTTGTGCTGTGAAGGGAGATCTCTTCAGATCCATGGCGTGTTTGTCATCTTTTAGCAAACTTTTTAAGATCTTCTCCACCCACGAATCTGTAGGATGGCATCACCGGTTCTTTTGGAGTTGAGGTAGGTTCTCAACTGTATCTTTTCTCTGACGTGGCGAGTAGCCAACCGACTACTGCCACCCGCGAATCTAACGATCCTGGAGGCTCCCTCCTGAGGGGTGGCGTTCGCCGGAGAATATCAGGGATTCCTTCGTTCTGAACTCTCCTCCGGAGTCCTGCTGTCCAAACATTTTTCGAGCCTTAAACGACCCTGAGCGTGTGAGTCCTTTAGAGCCTGAGTGTTGCCCGACCTCCTCCCCTTTTTGGGGGGTTTCTTTTTCTTTTGGCCCCCCTATTAGAAGTCAAAGTCTAGACTGTTATGGGCAGAGCCCCTACTGCGCATTTTCTTAGCAGGAACAGAGTATTCTATTCATATTACTCATACTCTCTGCCAAATTCTCGTAGAATGGTGCTGGCACACCATTAATCATCTCGTTGACCTGTTTAGTAGCAACATGGCCTTAGTCGGGTGAAGTAACATCTCTAGCAAGCTCGCTAACTTGCGCCATTATATTCATCATTCTGATTGATAAAAAGTGATGCTGAAAGAGTAAAATTGAGCAAAATTATAGAGAAAAGTGGTTGGTTTTTTGCAGGTTTTTCATAGACGGCACCAGTGATACATTTTGAATCTAAATTTTGAACTGGTTTGGATCAAGTCGGTTATTTGAGTTCGGCTTCATCCACTACGGCCGGATCCTGCTCCACAGAGTATACCACCTAAGTTGAGGAGATAAAATATAATATAATATAATATAATATAAATAAGATTGATTAAATCTTCGCATCCATTAATCATTTCACCTCCCCTCAATGGCTTTGGACC
>JAOVVI020015552.1:0-11152 GCA_028571085.2 Nepenthes alata
AAACCACCACCGCCAACACACTGCTAACCACAAGTCACCAGCAAACACAGCAAGAACACCAACTCCTTCCAATAACAATATGGTTTCCCATAAAGAAAAAATTTAATGGAAAGCTACAGAATGCAGAATGCCAAAAAATTGAGAAAAAGTTGGATGAAATTGAAAAATTGAAGGCTATCTGAAGTTAAAGGGGGTAGAAGATTCAAATAGCTATAAAATCCCTTACCAATCAATTGACAAACCCTGGCTTTTCTTCTGACCTTCACCACGTCTAACTATGACCTTCAAGTCTCAATCACCCAAGAGGGAGAAGCAAAAATAGGGAACTTGAAGCTGATAAAGTGTGATTCAGCGAGAAAATCAAGACAGAAAGTGTGTGGATTTTAGTGCCAGGGAAACACAAGTGAGGCTAAGAGGGCGAGTGAGAAAGAAATTCTATCCCTCCTTGTGCCAACTTCACTATCTTGTTGCTGACAAGTCCTGCCAGCATAGCCAGTCATCACTTAATCAACGGATGATCATGAGTGGAAGGAACTGCTATTTTTCAGATTATTATTATGGGGGTAAGTCAGGTACTCTAGTTATTGATGTTGGTAGCTCTATGAACGTCATATCCAAAGCTGCTTTAAGTCTATTTGGTCTTGTGATAGTCTCATCTCACTTGCTTGGATGAATGACACTAGTCTGCATGTTAACTAGAGATGACTTGTTCCCTTGAAGTTAGGTGACAGTATGGATACCGCAGATTGCAATGTGCTATTGATATTGGCTGACATGTCTTAGCCGCTATGTATTGTTATCGGGGGCTTTTGATATCAATATTTACCGATACCTTGACAAAATCACAATATATTTTCGTATCGGCCAACATACTCGATATTCAAAGTATTCAAAATATTGGCCTATATAATTGATATTTGGTTGATATATTGACCGATATGGTCTTATCATCTTACAATTTTTTTAAAAAAAAATTATGTCTGATTTATTCGATTTTAATACGTATTGTCTAATATATCTGATACCGATATGACTGTGACCAATTCTGATATTGATACTGACATTTTTATCCGTGATTTTATGTCAAATGGACTTGAGAAGGGAGGGATAGGGAGTCAGTATTGCTGACCCTTGTGGCTAAGGAATGCTCTCATTTTCCAAAGCCAGTTTAGAAGTCCCTATAGAGGTTGATCAGCATTTGAATGTCCATGCTAATATTTTGCCTGATGAACTTCATTGTGAATTGCCTCCTACAAGGGATATTGAACATGCTATAGGTTTAATCCTTGGTTTTTCGCTTCCTAACCTGCCACACTATAGTTTGAACCTATGGAGAGATATGACTCAAATAGCCAAAGTAGAGGAGCTCTTAGCCAATGGTTTTATCGGACATGGCATGAGTCTTAACACAATGTTTGCATTTCTTTATACCTAAGATTGGTGGATTTTGGAGGATGCATGGTAACAACAGATTTATTAATGATATCACCATCAAGTATAGGTTTCCTATTCCTAGGCTTAAGCATGTGCTTAACATGTTTGCATGTTATAGTTGGTACCCCAAATTAGGATTACATAGTGCTTATCACTAGATCTAGATTCAACCTGGTTATGAATAGAAATTGCTTTTAAGACCATGGTCTGAACAGATTGTATGTGTGGCTAATCATTCATGGATTGCCCAGTACTCCTAGCACCTTCATTTATGAAGGCCATCACTCACATTCTTGAACCATTTTCTGGAAAGTTTCTAGTGAATGATTCTTATGAACAGTAAGTCTCAGGAAGAGCACTTAGACCACCTAATATGAGTGTTTTTTGTTTTCAAATAGGCTAAGTTATGCTAACCTCAAGAAGTGTTCCTTTATATGTCTTCAATGAATTTTCTAGGTTTCATTGTCTTTGTGTAGAGCACACCAACTGAACTTGAGAAGGTTATAGCTATTATATAATAGCTAGAACCCAAGATCATTTCTGGTATTCATTGCCATAGCTATCAGGTTTCCCAAATCCCTATGTACTGTGTACCAAATCTGGCTCTCAATAATAATCTTCTATGAAAATGGTCCTATTTTTATGTTTTAGTTAGGTTTCTTCAACATTGGAGTTACTATCTACTTTTATAGGGGTTCATGCTTTGTTCGGACAATGAGCATTGGCTCAGAAAATGCTAAGTCCAATGCATGCTAGACGTGTCGAGTCTCTTAATGAATGCACCTTTGTGCTTAATCATCTGTCTGGTATTGATAAAGTGGTCGATGCTCTTAAGCCAAGTTGTTTGTTTGTTAGATGAGTGTAGAGGTTGTTTGCTTTTACAAGATGAAGGACAAGTCTTTTCTTGTTCTAATTTCTTCACCGTTATTAGAATTTGGAGATGTTCCAAATCTAAAAATATGTGGGAAAGAGTGTTGAGGAAGGGATAATCTGATTGATGTTAGCTGTTGAAGTTCCTGCCATGCTAGAACAAATCATGGTGCTCATGATAATCTGAAATCACTTCTGATGAACAAAATCTGCTGTATTAATATGGAAGAACAGAATATAAATGCACGAATCAAATAAGAGATGAGTAGTAGAACGTAAACTTCGGTAGCAGATCATGAATTAAGTATCCGAACTGAAACAGAGGTAATATAGAGCAAGTATGTAAATAATCAGCTCAAAAAGCTGTTTGTGTATTGATAAATCAGGAACTTGGTTTACAAAATAAGAAATTGACTATTTATATAGTAGTTGTAATCTAATTACAACCGTTGATTTAATTTATATTCAAACTAATCCTAGTCTCATATGATAAAACACAAAATTATATTAAAACTAAAATTACATTTGTATATGAAGCTGAAACATGAAAAGTATAATGTGTGTTTGTTGTCAATGCTTGATCCATGGCTAATGTGCTGAACCAATCGATTGTTGTTGTTCAATTTCACTTGGATTGATGTAAGGCAGCTGATGAATATGAGAGGTAGAACAGAATCGGATCAAAAATACATGAAACAGTTATGCTGTTGTTGCTGTGAAGATATATTAGATGACAGCAACTTCTGTTGCTGTGCAAACTGTAGTAGTTGCTGAACCTCAATTTGCATTAGTTGTCTTGGTGTGATATTTAAAGTATGACAGTAGCAGTAGCAATGAGTTTAATCTGTTCTGTACAAATAGGAATAGAAGAGAACTAAACTGATTATTACGTGATTTGCAAAGCTGCTATAACACTTGCTGATTCATTTTGCTGATAAGCTAAACAGGCTGCTAGTGTGGAAGACTTGCAGCATTGATTGAATTTGTTTTCTGATGCACAATATTGCTTTGCTGAAGCAAGTGAATAACTGATGCATTATGTTGCTGTGTGCAACTATTTTGCTGAACTGTTGTGCTGCTCCTGTGGCTGATGCATACCTTGGCAACGAACATATGAACATGATGATATATTTTAATAAATCAGGATAATTTAGAAGATAACCATACAGACCATGTTGATTTTGTTCTTCACAAGGGTTATCGGTTTAGGGTTTGCAAGTTTTTTATTCCTTGCTCATTTGTTCATTTCTTATTTAGGAGGCACATTTAGGTCTTGGACGACACATAGGTAGAGATAGGATTATCACCCTCATTAGATATAGGCATGGATGAAAATATTGATATTTGTGTATGTATCGGTCATGACTGTATCGGTATCAGCTATATTAGACAATCCGTATTGATATCAGTTGTATTAGACATAAATTACTTTCGTAACCACATTAAAATTGAAATAAATGCTAGAATTTAACCACATTCAATTTTATTTTTCTTATTTCAAGTGTTTTAGATAATTTTTAATCATTGAATTAACATTTTACTATATATGTTATACACTAATAAATATCAAAATGATGAAAATAAAATCAAATAAAGAGAATGAATTGTCACTACCAAATGACATGCATGTATACAAGTTATTAATAACTAAAAAAGTAAGAGTAAATGAAAT
This sequence comes from Nepenthes alata, assembly GCA_028571085.2. Classification (NCBI taxonomy): domain Eukaryota; kingdom Viridiplantae; phylum Streptophyta; class Magnoliopsida; order Caryophyllales; family Nepenthaceae; genus Nepenthes; species Nepenthes alata. The sequence goes on from JAOVVI020015552.1 coordinate 3,977, forward strand.
AATTATAATTTTGTTTTATATTAGTATAGCCAAGTTAGCAAATAAGTTAACTCATTCTTTAACCACATAGTTTGCAGCCACTGAAGAGAATATGACAATTTGTGGCATTATCTGATACTTAATTAAGTTAATACTAGCAAGCAATAAGTAATAAGCAAACTAAGATTATATTAATATAAGTTAAAATTGCACAAATTACCTTAATATCACCACTATATCATTCTTCGTCATGGAGTATTCATCGTCTTTATTGCTTAAATCATTTGACGATTGATATGGGTATCCTTCTTGGAATTGGCATTGATCATTAGAAAAATATCCATACATACTATAGACTCATCGTAAGTGGTGCTCTTTGAATGTTCTTGGCTAAACTGTAGTTGTGATGGAAAATGAGTTGGAGCATGCAATGCTCTATAATAACTTGGTTGTCTTGGTTATTGGTATCCTTTCTGGTAATAGGGGAGGAGGAGGATGTCTATATCCATAAGTTAGAAATTTTGAGTGTAAGGACAATCATGTGTACTTGAACTACCATTGGCATTGGGGGATTCAAAAATACCAAAACTATCTATCACCTCTCGAGAAGAACCTTTAGTTGCTTGGGCGTCTTTCCACCTTCTTCTATAAGTATGTATTGGCTTCTATGGTGATTCAATACCTATCTCATCCAAGTTCAACCCCTGAGATATGGAGAGAGATGATATCCAGTTGATTCAATAATCAACGATATAGGTTCATCATTATTATCACAACCTCGAACATTTACTCCATCTCCACCACCTCAACCTTCATTCTCTATATCATCGCCATAGGAACTTAGCTTATCTGGGGAAGTAGAGCTATCATCATGTTGCTCTTCTCTCATCTTATAGCAATAACATCGATCCCATCACTATCTTCTTCATCTCCTTCAAATTCGATAGTAAGTCACTTTGAATTATCTTGTCCATCAAGAAATGATTTCACCGGCTCCTCTAACTATAAACCCAAGGGGATCATCTTCTTTGAATATATAATCCAAATTGAATGGATTAAATTGATCTTCTAGTTAAACTTGGGTTTTCTATGTCATTTTTTATTTTTACTCTTAAATTATAGTGGATATAGACTAATTTATTTAATCTCTTATAGTTTAGTCTATTTCTTATCTTTGTGTGTATAAGGTTAAAAAAATTTCAATTTCTCTCGCACTTGAAGGAAGATGTGGTTTGATTCAGAACTCGGATAATAATCCTTTGTAGCTTTGGAGCAAAAGTTCCATAATGAATTCACCATTCAGCTACATTAAGCCATCAACTAATATTAAAATTAGCAGATTTCAAATATAAAAATATTAGAATTGATTGGTAAAACTATCTACTAAATTTCCAATAACCTTGATTTGTAGACAAAACTGCTCTTTGTATAAGTTACATTTCAAAATAATCATGTTTATTACGAAATATCAACAACCAAAAATATCAACGAACTTGTCAATACTCAATTGTATAATTGATACGTGAATGAATGTGAATATTATTATTATGAAAATCAAAGTATTGATTTTAATATTGGGAATTTGAAATTTAAAAACAATATAAATAAGTTGCATACTTGTATTGCATATATAATTACATAGTTAGTAGTTTTATATACTTGATTTATTGCTCTTATTTGATTATTTAGCTCGGACTCTAATATTTAGATAATCTTTTTTACCCTATCCATCACCATTCAAATAGATAGAAATCTTTCCACAATATTAATATTGGGCATTTAAATAATAACTTGACAATAATAATTAACATATATTAATAACTAAAGATTGTAATATTACATACAGATTAATATGGATATCAATAAGGACATATTAAGAATGTAATTGAATAACTAATATTTTCAAATTAAATTTCATTGCAAACTATAAATTTCATCTCTAATTAATCGTCTTCCAAATGTTTGCATAAGAATGATGACTTTCATTGATGACCATCTTTGCTTGATCAATGGCTTCATAAATGAACCCTATTGTTGGTTTTTTATCACCGTCAACCAATCTGAGTACTTAAATAAGTGGTTATTGCATTTTGATCACTTCATTGGACATTCTCTGAAATTTCTTCCCTAGAATGATCTTCACTTCATGTTCCAAGTCCTTTTGCTTTTCCAAATCTTGATGTCTTATAATCATATGATTTGAACATATTCATTAGACTTCCCCTATGGAGATAAATGAATTCCACGGCAAGAAAGTTTGTGGCGAAACGTATGATGGCAGGATGTAGCAACTTTTGGCCATTGATAAATGTACTCATACAATTAATTAGCCTTGTCAAGTTGTAGATGTAACTCATTATTTTCCTCGCTTAAGTCAGCATATCCTCCACATTTTGTTTTTTTTCCCTAAATTATCTAGAATAAGGTTCAGAATATATGTTGTACAACTAGTGCTATATAGATGTCTCATTTTCTGCATAAGGAGTTGCCCAGTTGCTTTCATTGCAATCTTATTGCCTCTAACTACCTAGATTACTCTATAATCCCCAATCCCATCAACTATCTTGTCCATGAGCTTGAAGTGATATTCTTTGTTTCTACTATGGAACTTCGTAACATTAATGGACTTTCAGAAAATTGTTTTTCAAGGGTTGTACACTAAGAAATTAATTAGGCACTTATGCGTTACACCTGTGCACCTATCACACATAATAGTAGCATCCCACTTATCTCAAATAGAACCAAAGTTATCATTTCTCTGCTTTAATTACATGAGTACTCACCATTAGATAATCAACAGAGTAGAATGGTGATAAATAAGGGATATGAACATCCAACGGGTCAATGGAAGGCCAACTAAGGATGTTCGTTTATGAGTACCTCCTTACCTCCTATATGGTCAATTTCTACTCTATCAAGTCTAACCTTGGGGTGTCTAGTATGAAAATACACTATGCAATATACCTAACTCGCCCTACACTTGGCCTAACTCATGATCACCAAGGGATATAACACCTACTTATTCGATCTCCCATATTATAAGCCTAGATTATCAAAATCCTTAAAATTTCTGACTTGATAATCTTATAATATAAAAATACATACTAAACACCCTACTAATGGTCTCGAAGGCCCACAGCCGACCACCGTATGACCACTGTAGGATAAAATACTACTTTTCTACACTCAGTCTACCAAATGGCAAATAGATCATATATCTACTAAACACTACCATATAAAATATATGTAATTGTCTAGTGATGCTATATTTAAGCCGCCTAACCACTCAGCCACTTCATACCTTGACATAGATCCAACCAAATTGATTTATAAAATACCCAATTAGTCTTCTCTTCCTATTCTAGAGGTACATGACTATCTAGATCAATGAGGGTCCAAAATTATCTATTCATGAACATAGCGAAATTACTATTTTACCCCTACATGTCACTAAGTTCTCAACCGCTATGACATGTCTAATTTTATTGATCTGCCAACATAAGTTATTCTAAATATTAAAAGGCATATAGATCTACAGTATTTTATTATATAAGCATTCAAAATTCACATTTTTCATCTTACCATGCATCACCATGTTCATGGCCAATTAGGATTTCTCATGACACGAAGTATACTTGTAGCAATTCATTAGATATCTCACTCTTTTTTTTCACTTGAAACATACAAATCCATCAAAATAGCCTAAAGACCACTCAGCCAACCATCAAACCGTGGCATGATATGATGTATAGGATGAAGAAAAAACTACCAATCATCATACTAGAAGACATAAAAATCATCGCTTTGATACGAGATCATAAACGGGTCACAAAGGCATCATTTTTAGATGTTTAAATGAATTTCATTATGGGATCCAAAATGAAGACTTTCAAAGGAAACACAAGACATCCCATTATACATATTAGATCAAACTTTAAATGGTGGAAAATTATAAGAATGGAAGGTTAGGTAGATCTTGGAAAGAATGTAGGTTTTTTTCAGTTGCCTCAATTGCAATTTCTTAAATGATGAATGTAAGCATGAACAATTTCTAAGAACTCATCAAGCACGACCTCTTTCCTCTCCACACACAGATTTCCATTGTTTGCTTCTTCAATTGAATCGGACATCTCAAGGGAAGAAAAATGGATAAGGGATCTTTAGGTTCTCACACTTAGTTTTCTCTCATTTTAATTTTACTCTCAATGGCCAAAATAAATGCCCTCCAAGCTGCTGATTTTGCTCTCTTTCTAGACTCCAAAATGATAAGAGAGGCTAAGTTAGAAAAAGGAGGGATAAGGTGGTCACCTGGAGTTTCCAAGTGGGGTTTTCTTACTTTCCTTCTAAAATTGGTAGCTACAAGGCAGCAAAACTTGTCCTAAATTAATAAACTAAACAAAAAGAGAGGGAGAGGGTGATGACTGAATACTTACAAGGAGGGATGCACCTAGCTTAGGAGAAATTAGGATTTTCAGGGTTTTCTTAGGATTTCTGGGTGTACATATTTTGCACCTTATTTTACTTGATTTTTCAATTTATAATCACTCAAAATTGTATCTAACATCATCACAATGAATTCTAATTAATAAAACACAATGCTGAAAATCAGGTCTATTACTACTGAAGATATTATTAAAATGCCCTCTTGTCAACATCTTGAATTCAATCCATCAAAGCTCTTCATAAAGTTAGTTCAAGCCCAAATACGAAGTATCAGCTTCAAAATATAACATCTACACATTAATTTTCTTAATTATTGACATGAACTGATTATATGTCCAATTGATATAAAACAAAATATTGTGGTATTACATGTTTGGTATGGGTTAATAATAATAATATAAAAAAATTGTTACGTATACCGGCTTGTATCGGTGTATCAGTTGATACACCCAATACAACAAATTTATCCAAATATTTTACCGATATTAGATTTTCTTTGTATCAAGGAGGCTCAATAGAGAGATGTATCTACCAACAACACACATTGTATTAATTGATATTTACTTCCGTAGACATAGGTTAAATTAGCCATCTTTGAGAAGAGTGTTGCGCTAATATTGACCTAGCATCTCCTTTATTATAGATTCTATGAAGGGTTAAATATATGTAGCCTACCCCTGCAAATTGAGAGGTTTTTTCCATGGTAGACCCATGACTTATGGATCACTATAAAGCAATATTATAGTTTCATGAGAGTCCATCCTCTCCATTGTTGCCCTTGTAACATGTCTAAATACGAGTAGCAATACACTTGTCTTTACACCCATATACCTATTCCAAATGAGGCTTGGGGTTGTCTAAAACAATCAATGACCTTGATTTTGTATATTTCATAGGGGAAATGTTATTCATAGATGACATATTTTGTTCCTTGTAGCAAAACATGTGATGCTGAGCACTGCTAAAATCTTCTTTCATAAAATTATTCTACATAGTCTTCTGACAGATCCTAAGTTCATGTGTGATGCCAAGCTTTTCTGCATTTTATCCCCAAACATATGCTCAAATTTTTGGGAGACATACTTAGGCGTGTAGTAGGAGATGTGCAAGGTAATTGAGATCTTTTGCTTTAGCTTTCACATGTTGAATTTGCATATAAAAAGCATAGTTAATCGGTCCATTAAGGGTGGGCATTGGTATAATGTTAAAGTTGTGCCATTGTGACCTCTAGGTTGTTACTAGTTCAAACATTGAAACAGTCTCTTTACATTATAGAGGTAAGACTATGCATGTATGGCATTCTCTGGAGGTCAAAATGCGAGAAGTCTCATAAATTAGGCTACCCTTTTAGACAATAGGTTTATTATTATGAGTCCATTGTAGATTATGTTTGGTAATCTGGACCAGGTCAATGATCACAACCCAAACTATCATGCTATCTTACAAATATCTCATCAATATATACTAAAAACTTCATAAACATTAATTAAATCATCAATACTCATCACATACTCTGAGTAAACTAATGTCCATTGTACACTCAAAGTGCTAGGGGATGCAATCTTGAAAATAAGGTATCCCAAACATCTATGTCTAAAAAATAAATAAACCTCCAACTCAAAAATGAAAAGATTTCTAGGCTATAGGATCCTCAACTTGATAATCGATTTAGCAAATCTATGATTTCGAACTAGTGCTAATCGTCTTGCTCTAATTTGGAGTCAAGAAAATTTAAGGAGTGAGCCAATTGCCTAGTAAGTAATAGCAATCAACAACATGATTATAATGACGATAATAAATATCTTAGGTTAGTTAATATCAATAGGTGTAAAATAATAGTAACAATTATGCTTAAGACTCTGCCACTAGTCATATCCTAACTCGACTATGATCTCACGGATCATTAATAGATGGATTCTACATAATCCAAACATTAATAGAAACAATATGGATTCTACCGAATATAAATCTCAGTAACAAATATGGGTTCTACCAAACCCAATAAAGGTCTCTACAACAATCGATTGACATGCGGCCACACGGGGTCTTTATGAGATTCTTTTAGTAAGCGACGGAAGTGCAAAAGTCTCATACTCTTCTAACAAGCATTCAAGGCAGGAAGAGTTCCACTTTTCTAAAGGTTGAAAATCTCCAACTCTCCTAGTAGGCATCCAAGGTGCAAAGAGTTCTAACTCTCCAAGCAATCATTCAACACATGGACAGCTCTACCTCTCTTAGCAATAGTCTAGGGCATGAGAAGCTCCAACTCTCCCAGCAAGTGTCCTAGGAGGGAAGAGTTCCACTCTTCCAATAAGCATCCAAGGTGTCAAAAGTTCAAAATTCCTCCTACTGCAATAAGGTTCAGGAATTCCTTACCATAAAACATGACAAAGCTAGTATCCTTCTTCGTGATATCCCTCAATATTATATTCTAAGATGGTTACATGATTATAAGAATCCCTCAATGAGAAAGATAAATCTTGATCTATCTAAGCTCTTGAAAGGTCCATAATATATCATCATATAACATAGACTTTTACATATTTACCCCTACAAGTCCATTAAGTGCTTAGCCACTAGGGTATTATGTTACCAATCTTTAGATGTACAATTCTATAGTCTTCTACACATTATGAGAAATACAAATCTATAACATGTCGCTTATTCATGTAAAACTCAAACTTTTGACTCTACCATACTTTAATAGATATGTGACCAACATGGTATATTTTTCATGACATAAAACATAAAAAG
>JAOVVI020015553.1:0-11151 GCA_028571085.2 Nepenthes alata
GCTTCTGGGATGGTACAAACTCAGCCCCTAATACTCATGCTGGAATAATTTCTGATGCGAACATCACATCAAATATTCAAAGAGATTTTCGAAGATATTATGATTTTATTGGCTTTTATTTGTTTTACTTATTGGACAATATTCTAGTTTGATTTCATTGTGTTTTTATTTTATTGTGATTTTATTTTATTATAATTTTTTATTTTTTGTAATAGATAATTTGTTACCAAATTATCTTAGGCATAGTATTTTTCTTTATAAAGACCCTATACTCTAATTTTTGGATTAATTGATGAATAAATGAATGTTTAGGAAAATTGAATGTAATTGGCTATTCGTGACTTTCCCTATTGGTTTGATCTCTTTTTTGTTTCTACTCCTCTAGTCTTTGTTCTTGTCTCTACCTCTCTATTGTTCTTCTCTCTACTTTTCCCCTCCTCCCTACATCAAATTGGCATCAGAGACTAAATCCCTTCCCACAACCTGCAACCAGCAGTGCTGCCACCTCCACCTCCACCATCAATCCCTTCTCGCAACCTGCAACTAGCAGTGCCACCACCTCCACCATAAATCCCTTCCTGCAACTAGCAGTGCCACCACCTCCACCTCCACCTCCACCATCCCACCAACGTGCACTATAGCCTATTGTTGCATCTTCTTTCGGCAGGCGTCATCTATTTCTGCTCTCCAATTATTTTGAAAAGAAAATTTTTTTTTTTTGTCTCAATAGAAAAAAAAATTTTATGAGAAAAAAAAAATATAGTCTCTGTAAAAAGAAAAAAAAAATAGAGAAGCAGGCACAGAAGCAGAGACTCGTTCTGTGCATCCCTGCCTCAACCAAGGAGGCAGCACCATTCGAAGTAGCAGCCAATGCCGACAAAGCATTCACAGTCGGCGCTGCCGCCATAACCGGAGGCAGAACCTGTTGCCGCTGGAACCCTCCGCCACATCCCTATTAACCACCATCACCTCTCCGGTTACCGCCAAGCCACATCGAGCCCAACACAACCATCCAAACCACCCACGTTCATCTTCTCCACCCAAACCAATCAAAGCTCTGATCGACCACTCCCCCCTCAAACCCTATCGACCTCTCACTCGAAAGTCTACCACCCGAGTCCCGCAACCGCCGGCCAAAGTGAAGCCCTAAACCAGCTACCCTCGCCACAACCTAGTCCAACCCTAGCCGCCACCTTTTTGTTTGAAAAAAAAAGGAGTAGAGAGAAGTCACGAGTCAGTTGAGCCGCTACTTCGTCTGCATCGTCATTGTGTTCGGGTCCTCATCTCCATCCTCGTCTTCATCTTCTTCATTTACCGTCGTCTTCATCATCACATCCTCGCCGTCGTCGTCGCAGCCACCGCCTAAGAGAGAGGTTGTGCACTGAGCAGCCGTGCCACTCCTCTCTCTCTTTGTCTCTCTCTGCGTTCTTTGAGGCCGAGGAAGGTAAGGTAGGAGGTGCATGATCGTTTAAAAAAAGGGAAAAATAGTAACTGAGGAAGAAAAAAAAGAAAAAAAGTGACAACAGTAGCGTGAGAAAAAAAGAGAAAAAGAGAGAAAGAGAGCACAGCGGCAGAAAAGCACGAAGCGGCTGCTACAGCCGACCGAAACCGCCACCGCCAGAGGCTGGAACACTAACCTCCCCACGCCGCCGTTGACCACCGCAATCACAACCATTCCAATCACCGTGAAGTCAAGCCAAACCACAACCCAAGCCTTCACCTTCCTTTAGGAAAAAAAAAAGAGTGAGAGGAGTCAAGAGAGAAGACCCGAATCGGAATCAGGTTGAGCGGATTCTCCATCTGCATCTTTGTTGTCTTCACCTCCTCACCATCCTCTTCATCATCATCTTCAACGTCGCTTTCAATGCCGTCAAAGTCGCTCGTGTCGCTGCCGCTGTCGCCTTCACCTAACCGAGCGAAAGTCGCTGTCGCCACCGCGAGTAGAGCATTCGCACCCTTGCCCTTTGTGCGAGGTGTGAAGTGGGCTGTGAAGCCCAAGTGAGGTAAAAGGTAGCAGGCAAAAACATAAGCAAAAAAAAAAGGAAGAAGGGCGCGTGGAGAAAAAAAATTAAAAAAATATATAAAAAAGTGAAAAATAGAAAAAAAAAGAGCAAAAAAAAGGGAGAAAAAAAAAGGACAAGAAAAAAAAACCTCTCTTATGTAACTTCAGATGACATTTTTGATTGCACATCTTCAAATGACATTAACTCGGTTCAATTTCGGCTCTCCTCCCACGTGTCTATCAACGTTAGTGTCTATCAACGTTATCAGCCACTTGAGGAGAATTGATGCGGATATCCAAACTATACTAAATTAGAAAAGATTTAATTTGATTTCCTTTGATTTTATTTTATTTGAAAGATTACGATTTTATTTGATTTTATTATGTTGCGATTTTATTTGATTTGCCATTATTTGATTTGATTTGATTTGATTTTAGGAAGTTTTGTCATATTTAGTTAGGAACTTATATTTGCTTCCAAATTGTCCTACGACTAGAGTTCTCCATATAAGAACATTAATTTTATTGTTTTAAGTGGTATTGATGAATGAATGAATGTTTAGAGAAATCAAATGTAATTAGCTATACGTGACTTCCCCCCTCTCCCCCTTGGTTTGATCTCTTTATTGTCTCTACCCATTTAGTATTTATTCTTATCTCTACCCCTCTATTATTTTTGTCTCTACCCCTCTATTGCTTTTCTCTCTACTTTTCCCCTCCTCCCTACCTCAATCTGCACCCTGAAAATTCATTCAAGACCTACAAGGGATAGTTTGGCCTTGCATATCTCAGCACTGTGCAAGCTTTGCTCCCAGGTAGTTTGGATGAGATCAACAGAGATGTTTGGCTTCTGCTAATTGACCGCTTCAGCACTTCGCCACAATCGGTAACTCCTAAGCTAAATATCCTCATCAGCACATCAGTACCCTTATTTCCCTATCAACTTGGACGCTTTGGGGTGAATACTATGTTAATGGTAGGCCTGTTGAAGCTCCATGTTCTAGCTCCAAACCGATTGGTATTCTGCTTTGTCCTTTGGCAGATCAACACACTTGGACAACATAACCCTTTGTCCATAATTGGGTGAGTGAACATCCCACTTGTTTCATGCTTTCGTTTATCCCTCCTTTTCATTAGTTGTCTGTTAGCAAATGGCAGAGGGACAATCCATTTGTTAGAGGTGTACATAAACATGGATTCTACCTATGTTTAGAAAGACTGCTCTCACTATAATGAAAAGGAATATTGATTTAATAGTTGAATACATCACAGCTTTTGAGGGCCAAGGTTTAGAGGAAAACATTTCCACATTAGAGGAAAGAAGCACTGGAATGACGATACAAACATTGAGTATTCAGGTTACTACCAGATCTTTTATCAGATCAAGGAATTTTCCCATCAAGAACAGTTTTCTGGATTGCCCTTTGTGTATTTGCTAATGAAAGGAGGTTACCTATTAGGACACACCTTATATCGCAAGTCACCAATAAACTCATACACAAATGTCTACAAACATTTTGAAAGGAAAACATAAGTACCAGTAAGATAAAATTATTTGCAGAAATTGCTCATATGATAATGGAAAATCAACTCTATTGGTCTACATGTAGGATTTGATCTCCACCACTTCATTCAACTACTGCAGCAACCTTCACTATCTCATTCAACACTGTCAGTCCTCAAAACTAACAATAGATATTTGGTTCTTTGGTGGGAAAGATACCCACAAAACATATACAACTTAAACAATGAGAAGTCATCCGTTGCTATTATCAACATTCATATCCTTTAGTTTCTCCAATGCTAGGTTTTGAATAAAGATAAGTTAATTGCCTTTTCTCTGTTTTAGGTTCCTTCATGATCTTTCTAGAATCATTCACGTTCTTTTATTTTCTTTAGTCACAATCACTCTTTCATGAAGACAACCTCTCAGTATTACCAAAGGTAAGGCAACATATATTTGATTTGCCTGGATCCACAATGAGCATTATGCTCTAGGCTTCCTTTTATCAAAATCCCTTTTTGGTTTTCCATTTTACTTGTTCATAAACAATTTCAATTCCTTTCCTTATTTCCAAAGTACTCCACCTGTACACTTGGAAATTTCAAGACTTCTAATAAAATAGTATACTTCATATGGGAACAAAGACAATGTTCTATCTTTTGGGGACAACTTTTATTTGCTCTCTAGTAACTAGGAAGAACATGACTTGATTACCTGAGCATTAAAACTTTCAATAGTCATTGGCAAGAGGAAGGCCTTAAACATTGAATCCTCAACTGGAACTTCCAACTATATAACGTCAGGCATTGCTGTCTAACTGCATTTGGAGGATATCAGGTTATCACTTCCTTCCTCCTCCACAGGTAAAGAATATAAACTTCTAGCATATTATCATGCAAGATAAAAGCAAGGACAAAAAAAAAAAAAATCAAATCCTTTTTAACAGTGGTAACCATCCATTTGGTCAGATCAATGACACCATCAATGCACTTTTAATTACAAGTGGTAGCCTGTGGATTGGCAGTGCTGTTTACTAAACCAAAATGGGACGTAAGAACTAACAAGGAAATAGAAACAGATTAAAAATTCAATTACAATACTGTCCTTTCATTCAATAGAATATATGATAAGTGTAGAACACTTACTCTGTGGAAGGAGGGAAGCAATAAACTAATCTTCTTGGAGGCGGTCTAGTCTAACAGAAATGCATGAGTGTTTTTTTCTTGGATGGCTTCAAGAAAAAGAAACTGAGGGGTCAGGATCAAGCACTTTTTTTCGCTTTGTAAAAGTATGTGATCAACTCATTTTTGTTCTTTAACTGAAAAATTTAATGTCAGAACCGGATTATTCTAAATTGCTGGAAATTGAATTAAGTTCTGTTCCATGAAGATAGAACACTGTCTTCGTTTACCATATGAGAGAGGTGTAACAGCTAATAGAAAAGCCAAGAAAATGCCAAGAAAAAACATCAGACTAATTCTCATTAGCAAAAACAAATGAAAAAGGGTGATTCTCTGACTGAATAAAAAAAAGTATGTCACAACATTCAGCTCAGCACTCCAGCAGGCCGGGAGCAATAGCAGCAACAATGACTTAGCATCAGGACACCAAAATCAGTAAACCACCACCAGCAGCAGCCAGGGCATTCTGTTGAAGTAATTAGATTGTTGTTACATTAATTAGCCAAGTTGTTGAGATTGTTATGCTTAGGTTGATAGCTGAACTGAATTGTAACACAATACAAGGAGATTTGATGGAGTGGTACAAGGCATGGGTCAAATAACAAACTTCAATTTTGAGTCTATTGAACCCCAAAACACTCTCTCCTTCTTGAACTTCTGCACTTCTCTTTGGTTTACTATCTATTTCTCCATTCTATCACAATTCTCACATGTGACTAAGTAAATCATCTTGAGCCATAACAAAGTATAATATTGATTCTGGAAAGAAGATCATGAAGGAGCCTAAACAAAAAATCTGCCAGGAAGCCATTTTTGAGCTATTTATTCGAACAATGCTCTCTCATCCACATGTTTTAAGATTTCAACAGCTCCATTACTAAGGAAATTCCTTCTGTGTCCGAAAAAAACCCCTTAGACCAAGCCAGAGCCTAAAGGAACAGGCCATAAGACTCCTGGAAAGCAATGTCTGAAATGGGCCACCTATAAAATCTGTCCATCACATAGTTACAAATTCCTTAAACCCTCAGCGTACTACACATTGTGTTCATGTACCAACTACAATTCTCAATTGTAACGCCTGATTTTAAAATGGAACTTTCTGCATACTGTGTACATCAGGCCACGTATACCGTATTATGAATCCAAACTCAACCAAGCACTAATATTTCCTTGTTTTGTCAAGGAATGCACAGCTCCTGTAGCAAGGAAGATTGATAGACGAAAATTGAAATGAGATTTTAAACTCCTTGTGAGCACTACCCATGTACTCCTTTCGTGGAAACCAAAGAATTCATTACAATCACCCCTACAACCAAAAGGAACACCCACAGTGCTCGACCAAAATTAATTTCTGCCCACGAAACACTCCCAAAAAGAGAGTTCGAATATCCATAATTTTCCAACAGAGATTTTCAGCACTGAAACAGATCATATCCAATATTCATCCAGCATCTCCACAGTTCAGCAATTTGAAGAAGTCAATACTCTGTATGGGACCCCTTGAAAATCCAGAATCAGGAATAATCATTTTGCAAACCCAATTCCCATGTCAGCATTACATCCTCTTTGGAAAGCTCCTATAGGTTTGATTTGTCTAGGAAAATCACAGCACAACCCCACTTCTTCAGCTACCACACACAGGTCCTCTTTCATTCATGCAATAGGCAGGCCCCACTTCTGGAAAAAAATTTTAACCCCGATTGGGACAGTGTTTTTATAAGCTAAAAAGACCATCCCACCTTTCAGACCCCCCCTTTGATCTCATAATTCACCTGAACAATCTTTGGCTTCAAAAAATGTTGTATTCTACTTTTAGGTTTCACTAAATAGATTTTTCTGTCTTTCAAACCATGACTATTAGAATTCATAAATGAACCATAGGATCACATGATCCAAGGATAATAAAATGAGTAAATAATTTGAATCACAATAGAATCTAATGTTCATCATCTCGGAGTAGGAACAGTAAAAATGGAAAGGTTGACACAGGATCAATGCTAAGCCTCATTCTTATTTTGTGTTAATATTGAAGCAAACTAACTTTTTCTGCTATTTTAGATAAGATTATGTTTCATTTTGCTTATTTTTGTAGTTTTATTTTCATTTTTTCCATCCATGTTAAAGTTAAATTTCTCTCTCGTGGATCCCTCCATCTCTCTCTTGTTTTAAGTAATTAAACCAAGTTATTTTTCTAAAACTTCCAAAATGGTTGAACAAGACAATTTTGATAATTTATTAGCCCCATTTTAAAAGGGAGGCTAAGAACATGAGGCTTTCCCAACATGGGATCTACAAAGAGTTAGATATATGTAATCTTATCCTTAAATTATAGAAAAATTGCTTTTATAGTTTGAATTTATGATCACTATGTCATAATAGAACAACCTTACAACCTTATCTCATCGAAATCAATAGGAAAAATAATGAGTGCAAAAAGCATAAGTATATTTGTCTGACTGTTTTTCTATTGATATTGCATTTTCAATAATGAAAACTAAAAAGGAATTTGTCAACTTAACAAGCCCATTTAACCAAAAATGTTCATGAATAATCCAAAGGTGACAAGGAAGTGTTCATATTAAATCCCTTATGATGCAGATAGTATATTCAGTACATAGTAACTTTATTATATGTTACTAAATTATTGTCGGTCTATTACAAAAGAACGTAAAATGTTAGTTTTGGCCCTTGGACAACGTGTTAATATGTATTATCTACTTAACTATGGTATGAAATCCTTACCTCTAAGCTCATTAAATGGTATGTTTTAGTGTATATTTACATATTTCCATCATGAAATTGGAGTTCTCTGTGCATCGGGAGAGTCTTACAATCCTAGATCCAATCTAGTCAACTTCTCTAATGATCCAAGGTAAGATTCTGATTCTGATAATCTTGATCCTTACTAGGTCTGCTAGAACTCTCAATATCAGCAAGCAAATCCATCACCCTAACCTCATGTGAAATATAGGACCACAAATTTACCAAACATTGTCTTCATTAGCACTACATTCAACACCTCCTCTTGATTAATTAGTTGATCGCAACAAGACAGAGGCAACTGATAATCTTCCTTGTGGTCTGGAAACAAATGGTGCTGTTTCTTGTTCTTTATCTGCACATTTGGATATGTTTTTTAATTGCTCGCTATGTTCCTTAATTGCTGGCTACAATTATTACTGTAGTTGGTGAACGGAACCATTATTACTGTAGTTGGTGAACTTCATGTTGAAGAAGAATGCATCATGCTTGACTCTCAAGATTAGTTCACTAGTGATGTCCTTAACTTGATAGCGACCCCGTCAACCCAAGCTTCATTCAAGTTCAGTCCTTTCTTCTCAATCCTGTATTGATCCACGACTCCATGGGATACTTTGTGGATGAATCCACAAAGGATATCTCTATCCCACGTTGAGATTTTAGAAAAAGGTGGGTTTAGGCACAAGCTCAACTTCTTCGATTAGGCTACCACCCGGGGCTTGGTTTAGCTGAGGATGGGATTCGCTACCCGATTAGTCTCCCTACGCTATTAGGCACCTTTGGTCTAGGCTTGGACCCAAAAGTCCACTTTGGATTGAGAACGTCCCACTGTGGATTCATAGACTGAACTTGACAGGGCCTTCTGCCAGGGCTAACACCATCCTAGCGTGCACAGCCGCTCGAAGAGAGATGCCTGTGAGACCCCCTCCTTTTCTGTAATTCGAAGGAGTTCCGGCTTGCTTCGCATAGGCTACACAAGCCAGGTTCTGAAAATTCAAAACTCCGAAGTCACTTTCTTTGTCCTCAATTGCTGGCCATATTGCTTAATAGCAAGCAGACTTCCAAGAGTCTCCAAACTGTAAGATTTTCCCCTTCTATTATCTTCATTTATTAACAAATATTCAGGCATCATTTTCTGATGGATAGTGCATACTATGGAAATAAGGTCCAAATTATGATGTTTTGTTAGTTTAGGGGTTTGGGATAGCTAGTTAGTGTCTAATTGTAACAATTCAAGTTTTCGCTATGGCATCTTCATATTTCAGGTGCTTATGTTTTAGGAGTATAAACTAGGATTTATTTTATTTATCCTTAGGTGACATCGACACTTGCTGTAGTAGAAAGGTTGCTCTACTATAACTGAGAACCAAGGGTTCAAACCACAAAACCTTTCTTTGCAATGCAGGACTAATATTTGTAAATCTGATCCTTCCCACTGCCCACATTCTCCAAGCCTCATGTACTAATCTACTTTACCTTTAGGACATGTTTGGAAACAAACTTCACGCCCAAGGACTTAGTGGAAATTATTAAACATGCTCCCATCCATAGCGTAGCATATTAAAATGTGCGTTTTAGGAGGCAACGAATGTATAACTTGATGACTCTGTATCTCGTATTTTTTCTTCCTTTCTCGATCTATTTTCCTTTAGTTTCTCCATATTTTTAATCAGACTCCACAGATTCATCTAATTCCCATCTCCTAGTCCTCTAAAATAATTTTGTCCCCATCTCCTCACCTTCCCCTGAATTGTCCTACTGTAAGCTTCATCCTACATCAGATTGTTTCCATAAAATCCTAGACATGTTCTACAAAAATTGTGCAAGCATCACAATAAGAAGGACAAACTAAACTCCATGTGCAATACACTGTTTACCAAACCTTTAATTTTGCTCCTATCTAAGCAACTTCCACCCATCCCTACAGATCAGCTCCTGTTGGAAAAACAGCCACAGTAGAATCCAGATGAGCGAGAACCCTAGCTTACTCTTTTAAAAATATCTCTGTCCTATGGCAGTAACACCTCTCTGTCAAAACCCCTAAAAATTGAGAGTAAATGGCATGGAAAGACGAATATAATCCATCTCAAAGTGAAAATTGGGAAATAGAAAGGAAAAAAAGAAAAAAGAGGCAGATTTACAATATTGCTTATGCTCAGCTAACACTCAGAAGGGACTAATTCAAACCGAGAAAACTTCATTTGAACACATAATTCCCTCCACTTCTTCATTTCCCTCACCATTTCCCCAGTCTGACCAAACTGTGATTTCTTGGCCTTTTCCCTTCAGGTTTTTAGTTAATGGTATAGAGATCATTAAATCAAATTGTGCAACAGATAAACATCATCCAAATATTTTCAGCTCTCTGCTTCTTCCCTTTTCTCTGACTAAATATGAAGGTTCAAATAGAGCGTAGAAATCCTCCTCCAACAAACTATAGACAATCATCAGAATGTCTTTGCTTTCCCTAATAGTACGAAGTTCCAAATAGCACCTAGAAATCCCCATATCAAGCAATCGACAGCCACCAATATAATACTCATTTATTTTCTTCCTACAATCATTTACATACAAAAAACTGTGACAAAATGTATATACTTATACAACTTTCCAACAAGTGAATAAAACATGTCATCCAAAGGCAATCGTCCTTAATTTTGCCAAGTTCTCCAGTGGACCTAATTTGACAAGGTTGCTTTATGTATATATGGGCACATAGATACAAATATCGACTGATACAATATATATCAGCTGATATGAACCTATACTGATATTTTTTGATACCGATAAATTGCAAATATTTTTCAATATAATACACATTCGCTAATATGTATCAATATCAGGGCCCCGAATACCCATATTTTTCAATACCTCGACATTGCAATATTTTTTCATATCGATTAATATAGCCAATATATTGGTTGATATTTATCCAATAAATTGGTCATTACGGCCTTGTCAATTTACGACTTTTAAATTTTTTCATATGATATATCCAATGCCAATACATATTATCTGATATATTCAATAACAATATAATCGCTAAAGGGAACTATTCATTCTGAAATCACAATAAAGTTCCGACCCTTTAATAAATTTACAGAAGTAGTAAAAATATAAACATTCAATATACATAAAGAATATTTAAATCTAAATAATATCAACGGTAATAAGCACAAAAGGTAAAGTAATGAGCAATAATAAAAAGGAAACAATTTTTTGTGACAAAGGGGAAACTCGATAACCGCAACTATCGAGATAAACCCTCCAGGCTTCAACGGCCATGGAAGATATGCACTAAGAAAATCAACATACAAACCGGATAATATGGGCACGCTAATCTAGCCGACTTACTCCCGTCTTGTGATCCCTACCAAGGAATTCCTTGGATTTATCCGCGGCAACGGAACCGGACGCCTTCCGGTCTTCACATCAATCTTCTCTCACGAATCGCTTGAAATACCAAATACCACCGGAACCCCTTTTTCACACTACCAACGTTGCCAATAAAGGTAATGGGCCAGAAGTTGTACAATGGTAAAGTAAGAGTGGTGAGAAAACCCTTGACATAAGAGCACAAGAATGTAGTTTAAGTTTCCTCAAATGGAGCAAGGTTAAAGTATGAAGATTTTTGTTTGCTCTCAAAATGGGCGTTCAAAATACATAAGCAAGAGTTAGGGAAAATGAAATAAGGGAGAAATATA
>JAOVVI020015554.1:0-11151 GCA_028571085.2 Nepenthes alata
TTATAATAATATACATTTAACTCTGCCCAAATCTCATTTTAATGAAAAATAAAAAAATATATATCAATTTTTATTTTTATAGGTATAAAAATAATTAAAAATATATATTTTTCATAAGAGTATTAATTTTTAAATACAATATACAAAAACAAAAATGTCATAAACCAACCCTAACCGAATTAGGGGGCGTCTTTTTCCCCCGTGAAAAAATACCGTCATCCTCATCTGAACCGTCGGATATAAAATTCGAGGGCCCACACGTTTTAAATTGATAATATAACATGGGCCGTCAAATTTTAAATTTAATCGAAAGATCCACGCGAATTTACTCCAAAACACGTGGGCCGTCGAATTCTCATCCGACGGGCCAGATTAAGAGAAGAACAATCATTCTCCACAGGGGCGAAGGATGCCCCCTGGATCCAACCCGAACCACCCATTTTTAAATATAGACAAATATGATTAATCTTTTTAACCCAGACAACTGTAGATTGTTCAATCCAGCCTGATTTAACGGTCATAAACTCTTACTTAAATCCGACCAATGATCTGGCCAAACCAAATTTTAATCAAATTTATTAAATATTATACATACCAATTTCTATCTCTCCCTAAACCTCACGATAATGAAAAGACAGAAGATCATCAAACCAAAGAGGAAAGTAGCAGCATGAATAGAACTGCAAAACAACAACAATGGCAATATAATCAAACAGTCATACAATCTCAACTTCAGCTATTGCATTATTTCTCCAAATTCCAGTTAAATTTGATTCACGCATATGGATTCAGGGGTCATAATAGAATTGAAATACCATACAAAAATCCTTAAAATAAAAAAGGGCATATTCGACGGCTAGAAATTTACCCATCATCCAAACTCACTGTTTTTGAAATTTTTTCTTGTTTCTCGCCGTCGATCTGCTCGAAGAAGGCAAGCGATTGAGAAAATCAGTGAGCTTCTTCTACTTCCAGAGCTTGCGCAGTGACATGTTCTTCTCCGTCTCCTTCTTCATAACCTTCGCCACAGCCATCTCGAAATCTTCCTGCGTCACGTGGACTCTCCTCTCCCTCAATGCGAACATCCCAGCCTCTGTGCAGACTGCCTGAGAGCATAATTGAACAGCGGTTAATAAAGACTCAACCGTGGAGCCACGATGAGCAAAAATTGTACAAGGATAACACAATGGACGAAATTCGTGCTATGAGCCAAGCCCAAGGATAATTGAATAATATGCGGTCTTACCTTAAATTATATAAGATATTATTTTTACGATCTAACCCTGTAACCACCACGTCACATGGTAAAATTATTAGACAATTAACATACATATTCGTGGAGTTGTGTTAGAATCCTCTATTTTTTATCTTCCCAGCGTACTCTGAACAATAAAATTGTATCCTGGCAACTTAAAAAAGTTATAATTTTGAGAATACATTAAAATATATCAGATCCATCTTATAATCTGAAGAATTTAAATTGACATAACAATATCATTGTCGCTGTGAATATACTAGAACTCTCCCATCTGCTGTGTAATTTCAAACATCACTATCACTCTATGGACCCCAAAGAACTCCCCCCGGGCATCAGAAGCGCCTCCCTCTAGAGGAGGAAGACAAAAACTCTACTTATCATGTCAAAGCTCTATGCAACAGGGAAACCCAGGATAAGAAATGGTGCTATGTTTGCATAGCTAAAGCTTACAGTGATGTTACAAGTAACTGACTATCATCGTATAAGACTCTTTAAATGGTAGCAATATGCAAACATCATTCTTTAAGTTCCCAAGGGAGATACTATAATTATTGTAAGGTAAACTAGCAAAGGCCAAGCGTAGTAAAGAATACATTATATGCATATTTCATTTGTGTGCAAAGCATAGCGTACCTTGAGCTCTGCACCGGATGCCCCGTTCATCTTCTCCGCTATTTTTTTAAGATCAATCCCCCGCATTAGATTCATCTTTCTTGAATGAATTTTCAAGATATCAAAACGTGACTGCAAATATATTCAATGCACCAATGAAAGGAGGCAAACAGCATGCCTTGCTTAGAATCATCACAAGGGTGCACGGCAAAAAATACCCGGGGAAGAAAACATCTCGAAAAATAAAATAAACCCTGCAGGCAAAGACAATCTACTACAATTTTTTTGGACAATCTACAGAGATTTTTCTTTTTGGGTATGCTTTGGTCCTACGCAGTTTCAAATCATTCAGGAAAAGGTTAAACAAAGGTCTGATTGACCTTTTTGCTGTGCTGATCCTCAAGAAATTGCAAAATTTGATTCTAGCATTCACTGATCCACTGACCAGTGCCCATGGCAACACCACTCCCTCACATCCCGGGCACACACATTAAGTTTTTTTTTTTTTTTTTTCCGGTGAGTGTTATAATTTTTGGTGTAACACACATATATTAAGTTATGGTCACTAGATTGCATGAAAATTAATAGTCATTGCTACCACTGGTTTTCTTCTCCTTTCCACTGAATGGAGGACAGCCTTCAATGGTGGTGCATGATTTATAAAAATTTATGCCAAGTAAACAGCTTTTAGACACCCTCTATACATTTTTTGGTGACCTAATGTCTCATCTATCGACCTATTACTAGCGAGGTCATACAAGAATAGATGAAAACATTAGGCACTATGTAAAAATAGGTGGCTCAAAAGTGGCCATGTAACATTACTCTTTTTTAAAATTTCCGTGAATATAGAAGCTTCTCCAAATTTTCCAACCAGGAGCACTTCATAAAGGATGTAAATGCATAGAAGTACCTCTTCGTTAGGATTTGGAAATTCAATCTTTCTATCAATTCTTCCTGGTCTAAGAAGAGCCTGATCCAGAATATCAATCCGATTTGTGGCCATCAGTACCTGCAAGAAATGGCACATTTAAACAAGTAATCAGCAATTATTATTACATGAAAACTTCCGATCTCTTTTTCCTCATTACAAGATCCTAGAGAAAAGGAACACCTTGATCTTGTTTGATGCTTCAAATCCATCCAGCTGGTTGAGAAGCTCTAGCATCGTTCGTTGTACTTCACTGTCTCCATTACCAGAACCCGATTCCATTCGAGTAGATCCTATGCTGTCGATCTCATCCATAAAAATGATTGATGGCGCATGTTCCCTGTCAAAGGTCACATAAATGCATCCAATAAGATGAAGCACAGGAAAATGATCTTGATCTTAACAATGTCTTTGACATTCAATCCAACAACATTCATTAGATAGGAACAGATTCAATAAATATTGATAACTCTCACGTAGTGTATAAGCCTCACCAAGTTGCTAAGTTGCTCAACAAATAACAGCATTTTCAATAATGGCCATGCAAACCAAATTATACAATGCACAAATTTAGTCTACATATTTTATCTGTTATCTTGGAAAAGTCAGTTGTGCACATTCAATTAGGTGAAATAACCACCCTACACTTCCAAAACTTCCTAAAATAAGAATGCCTTAAATTCATTTTATTGTAAAATCCTATCAGATGCAGTGGCTACAGAGAAGCCTTAAAGTAATCATAGATCCACAAATTCTCTGCAGAATAAGCAGCAGATCACAAGTTTCCACCATATTCATCAGTACTCTCTCATCAGGAAGGAATACACATTTATGCCATGAAGAAAAAAACAAGGATGGCTTTTCATTCATTTGACAGAGTTGAATTGAAATTCCACGTAAGAATATGAAACAAGTCACCAAGAAAAACCTGGCCATAACGAAAAGTTCCCTGACCATGCGGGAGCCTTCTCCAATGTACTTCTGAACCAATTCAGACCCTGAAACCCTGATGAAAGTGCAATCAGTATGATGAGCCACTGCCCTTGCCAATAAAGTTTTCCCGGTCCCTGGCGGGCCATAGAGCAAGACCCCCTGTTTAATAAAACAGCCACATTTTGAAAATTATCTTGCAAATAAATTAGCACATGAAATTATGAATATAAGGACAAAAAAAATAGAATGAAAAAATGCAGCAGCTTATTAATTACCTTTGGCTGAGCAATTCCTAGACTCTCAAATAATTCAGGGTGTTTTATCGGAAGCTCAATAACCTGAAAAGTTGAGAAAAAGCATGCATGAACAATCAGATTGAAGGAGAACCTACGATATGGTTCTGGTTAAAGTAATGCTTAAACCCATGGTCCCATTAATCATGACATAGATTAAAGACACGAAGGAAAAACCTCCTTGATCTCTTTAATTTGCTGGTCAAGCCCACCAATCATGTCATATGTAGAATCAGGAACTTTTTCAACTTTCATAAGATTGACGAGGGGATCCACTTTGCTAGACAAGATTAGATGGAGGACATAGCTATCATTACGAAGCGCAACTCTAGTTGATGGTGTAATCTTGGTGATATCAATGTTCTTGTCAATATCCACAACATATTTTCCTTCCGGATGAACCTAAAACATAAGAATCAGGGAATAGAGAAGATGCCAGATAATGTGTCATATATAGAAGAAAGTTTGCTATAGAATTTTCTAGAGCAAAAAGGAAAATTTTAAATGCAAATATTGATAATGCCATGGGGGTCAACCACTTTATGGAAAAACCCTTAAAAAAATTCTTACCCTGTTTTCCACTCCAATCCTGAAGTCAGATGGAAGACAAATATTAGGCCATTTGATGTAGTGTAGTGTCTGTAGACTGTGGTTAAAAAATCAAGAGACTTGAGAAAAGTAAAGGATTTCAGTTTGTTGGGATTCTATGTTGATTTGCAAAAAAATCTATGGGAATTGAATTCGAGGGAGTTTTTCAATTTCAGTGTTTATTAGGCCACATTCTTTTTCAACACCTTCACCAAGGGAACTGCAAGGAAAATCACTCCGAGCATAGTTGAAAACAAAGAGAATGTGTATGGTGATGCATTGTTGAGAAACAAAAGGAATTTTGGTAACTGAGCAATATTTTCTACGATGTAGTTGAATTTTAATTTTTGGCCATATTCAATTCAATTTTTTCCAGTCAAAAAAGGCCATCATCTTGCCAAGCAAGCACTACAAACCTCAAATTGCATCCCCACATCAAACCCCAATTTACATCCCCCTGAACCTCAAATTGAAATTTTTAAAATAAGTATATGAAAGGTAATATTTTAGACAATAAAAAATAAAGCTTATTCAACGCATCCTTCCCTCCACATATATATTAGGTCCAGAGAAATTTCTGTTCTACAATACACACCTGTCTCCAAACGTTCAATTTATTAAGCAAGATTCACCATATTATAATAGAATGCTCCAACAATTTTTGCAAGTCTAAAATTGATGGTTTCAAGAGAATTGCACAACCTAGTAGTATAAGACTTTAACAAGCAGCAAGTCGCACTGCTCAATTTCTATCTCCAACATCACATCACAGTCAATTCAACCATTCATAAGAACATAAATAGTTACAGGATACTTTCTTGGTGGATTAACAAGCAATCCCAACCAAGCAAAAGTATGAAAACTTGAACACTGCAGTCCTGAAGTCGTTAAAGTATTATGTACAAAGTCAGCCAAGAACAGATAGCAATGGAACAAAACTTACTTTGACCAAAACCTTAGATTTTCCCATCACTTTGACTACTTCACCAACATATGATCCTGGTTCTTGCAGCAACTGTAATTCTTCTTTCAGTGCTCTCACTAACAATTTCACATACTCCATAATGTTAGCAACTTAACAAGCCACTTAGATTTTGGCAATATTAAAATAAGTGAAAGTCAAATGTCTGAGTAAAATCACTAAATGCAAAGACAAAAAAGTGAATGAGTCACATTACTTTGTAAATAAAGGTACAACAAAAAAAAAAGTTTTGCAGAAACAACACCCAGATAGAACAAATACTTTAGTTTACTCGTAATCCATTAAAAATCAAGAACAAGAAAAGAGGATATTATGGAATATAGATCAACTAGAACTTTTAAATAGGACAATTGTCATGGGCAAACATAAGTACAATGTAGTACTATTATTATGGAACCAATGTATTCTTTCAAAATGGGAATTCAGAAGAAATTGATGGAAATAAACCTTGAATCTAATGAAAAATAAAACAGCCGCTTACCAGAAGAAAGTACAAAGAAAAACAAAGTCATAATAGCTGGATTGAGCAATCTTCTTAACATTCACTTGGGAGGCACAACCATGTTGGGGGGCAAGATATCACAATCTCGCTCAGTTTTGAAACTAGAATTGGGAAAACTATTTAATCCACAACTCCATTGGATGTTTACGGAACCCAAAAAGGCATCATAGACAGCCAGACAATCAACAATAGTCACAGCATATGATGATGCCTCAAAAATAGATACCTTGTGGTTAACACCACATTCATTTAAGTTCACACTTAAAAAGGAAGTTGACTTCTGAAATCTTGAGAGATTATAGGATTCAATTTCCAAAAATTTTGGAAGGAAGTTACTTGGTGGTTTTATGTGGGATGGGGTGGGGTGGGGAAAGGTATACTTGCTGGTGTAATCACCTTCAAAGAAGATATTGGCCCCTACAAAAGCACCTTTATACCCTTCCTATTTGTTCCATGCTGTGATTTCTTGCCCTCGATTAGTTGCCTACAAACTTCAAGATACAATATATTTCTTTGTAATAGGGAGTGCTTGAATATCCTTCATTCAAGCATGGCATGGTTTAAGCAGCAGCACTTTTTTTCTGAAGGGGGGTGATACCATTCGGTATGGAAAGAAGAGTTTTAAGAAAAGAATAAGAAAAACTTCTGAATTAATTTAACAAAGGATAAGTTAACAACTGAAAATAATAAATAAGATTTGGAATTTACCAAATTAAACTCAGAGCTCTAACGAAACTCTAAAATACAAGTTGGTAATAAAATATGTGATATTAATCACATAAAGTAGGCCTAATTTATAGATATTAGATTAATCAGGCTATTAAACTATACAATTAAACATTTCTATTTTCCACTTTCTAGAGCTGAGCAAGTGGGTGGCCCAAGGTACGGTGAAAGTATCCTAAGGCGGCATATCCTCAATTAAGACTCCATTTTCCAATTCTTCCTTTAAGAGTCAGTGGTTAAGGATGGAGCTTTGAATGATCCTTGTCATTTCACCAATATTTGCTATGTCATCATAAATACTAACCACGTCACTAATAAAATGGTGATTATCTTCAATCAGAACAGTATCACAGGGGAATTTTGAACCCATGCCAGCAGCCAAGTCAAGTAGGTTGCCCGCCACTGCATACCATTAGCTCCCATATATGAAGAAAGTCAGTGTGTTAAAGTTACTCAAATATCACACCGTTTTTTCTTGTGGTCATTGACTCTTCCATCCTCCATTAGCATGATGTCTGGTGTATAAACTCCTCTTTTTTCAGGATTCTTGACCAGTCCAAAGTTAGATATGTGAAAATACATCTTAATTTCCACAAGACTTTTACCTATATCTTCGTCCTCTCAAGATAAATCACACTCTGTTTTCTTTATTTATTGAGGGTTACAAGGGATTTGAACGAGGAATTTGATAACGCAGAATTTGGGTAAAAGATGGAGATCTTTAAAAGGTGTACTTCCACAAACTCACTCAATCAGTTTGATGAGAGAGGCTGGCAGATTATTGACTTGCAAAGGAAAGGTTTAAGTATAGCGGATATGTGATGGCCATTCAACATGCAATTTCCAGTTGGTATAGACAGAGCCGAGCATTAAATCATTTGATGGGGATGAACCATGAAAGAGTTTGGTAAATTAGAGATTGATGGATATGTTTGTCATCAATAATTCACCAAATAGGAGTAAGAAAGTCAATTCCAGCTCCAAATATGACGAAACCATGGTATTTTTTGTGTCCAAAGCCCACTTTTGTTTGCTTCAGCCCAAGTAATCTAATATTTGACGTTGGATCCTACAACCACAGCAACAAAAGAAAGAAGGCTTATAGAACCCAAGGTGTTCTCGTAGAGCATCACTCTGATGCCTAAATTAGTACTCTTTTACTATCTACTGTAACTTGTAAGGCAACAAATGATGCTATGTGTGGATATTGAATAATGTGGAAGATTATTCAAGATTCATGAACCTAGTCATCTCAAGATGCTATGAAGAGGATGCAGGAGAAAAAGCGTTCTCTTGTGGAAGATTATTGAGGAATTGTGACAGCACAAAGAGAAAATATGGGTGAAGTGTTGCTGCAAATGGATGAGACTTAGTTTCCAGGAATGAACCCTGCCCTGTTCATAGGAGAAGAAACAGGCATTTATATTCTTTTTCTTTTTTTTTAAAAAAAAAAAGGAAGTTGGTAGTTGTACTCTGATTTTGACCATCTGCACTCTCCTTTATTCATAACAGGACACAAAAGAGTGTGAATAGCCAAAAATAAATTATGGATAGATGTACCTTCAATAAAAATTATGATCCGTTTTGTATAAAAACAAACTTTCCAATAGCAAAAAACACTATTTATTAACCGTTATGGGACCTAAATAAAACCTGAGGCAGGTCTGCACAATGAAGGGTTAACATGGATATGGTCCCCAACGGATGGATTCAACTTGGAATAGCCGGATTCAATTAGTTTTAGGCAAACACTAAGATAAGGATCAATAGCCAGGACGCGGTTAAAGAGTCCGGATGAGACTGTTGGATAGCAAAGGAAACAGTACTGATGCGCTAAGAAACCATGGATACGTTCAGCCTCGTAACACTAACATTCAGGATTGATTTTCCCCATGAACCCAGGTCAATTCAAGTACATATTGCAGAACCCAGATTGGTTTGCCCATGACTTACCAAGTCAGTTATACAACCAGCCAAACTGGTTGTCACATCAACATCCAGTGAACTCAAGATTGTCTTTAACTAAAAAACCTGTCTAATAAATAATTGTCCATTCTTAATGATTCAGCTAACTTCCTGGATCTCTTTGGCCTATAAATAAAGAAGGCATCATTTGATGGAAACTAATCTATATGCAGAAACAACACGTCCATATTCTATTTTTTTGGGTAAGTAATTAGTGGTATTGAGAGATAAAACAATGTACATGAGCAAGGCTCTGATTCATGGTCTAACTCTCTGACGTGCCTTGGACCACGAGAAGAAGTCAAACTAGCTAGGGCATTCTCCAAGATAAAAACCAAAAAAACTACAAAACAAAACAAAATAAGTTTAAATATTGGCACCCTTTATTATGCCATCATAATCCCTCCATCATCTCCCAAAAGAGAATATTTTCTCCTACAGTCATATCATCTCAAGATAACAGGGTTCATACATCATGAATAATTTTCCACATTACTCAGGATCCACAAATAGCATCCTTCTATTGTCTGACAAGTCCCAATAAGCGAAAACAGCCTTAGCATCAGACTGGATACCCAATAATAACACCTCGGACCCCATAACTATTTATCTCTTTTGCAGTTCTGCTTATAACATCGGAGTTCAGCAGGATATTGCCC
Source organism: Nepenthes alata (assembly GCA_028571085.2). Classification (NCBI taxonomy): domain Eukaryota; kingdom Viridiplantae; phylum Streptophyta; class Magnoliopsida; order Caryophyllales; family Nepenthaceae; genus Nepenthes; species Nepenthes alata. The sequence goes on from JAOVVI020015554.1 coordinate 9,450, forward strand.
AAACTGAAGCGATCAATTTTGGGTTGTGGACGTAAAATATCAAACTTATTAATAATCCTACGGAAGGAAATCATACCTACGTAAACAATTTCGCATAATATTAGTGAAAATTTCATCTTTGATGTCAGTGTTGAGAAAGCAAACCTAATCTCAAAAAATTCTAACGCTCTACCAACTAACAGAACTAGAGCATCCAAATCTACAACAAAAAAAAAGGTTCTTAAAAAAAGAACTTAGAAAGATTAAATGATCCTAGACCTAAAACAATCCAAATAAAAGAAGATGAGCTAACAACGTAAATAAGGATGTTTAATTGGGAAGGAATTAGGGTTAGAAACCTCGAGAATTGAGCTCGTTACGCTGGGCTTCGAGACGCTGGAGATTGTGAGTCTTTTGGCGAGCCTGAAGTTGCAGATCGTGAATACGTTGAAGGTAGTATTGTCTGAGACCTTCGCCTTGCTTCAATGGCTTAGAGGCACAGATCTCAGATGGGTTTGATTCGGGTTGCTGCTGCTTCTCCACCTCTGCCGTCGCCATTTCTGTCACCCCGTTTTCCCGTAAAATTCTGGAGTTTGAGAAATACAGGGTTGCAGATCAGAAATACTCGGAAGTCGGAAGGTGGGTGGGGGCGATCCTCTGAATTAATCCTGAAGGACACAATTTCAAAACCCAAAAATGAGAGGCGTGAAATATAATCTAATTTTGTACTGAAATTGATTTTTATATGTTTTTTTTTTATACACTCATACCTAATTACGTTAATTAAATTGTCATAATTGGACGCCGGAAATTGACAGCACAAACCACCCAATTCAGCAACCAAAATCAAGTTGAGGGCTTCATTTTCAAATTTTCTATAGGAAAAAATTAACATACACAAGGCACCACACTTGGTAAAAATCTAAAGGAAGTGAGAAGCAACTCCCCTTGTAGCACGGTATCAGTAGCAGTAAAGGAGGACTTTAACTAAGAAGATAATATATTTATATTTCCATCAAAATAAGATAAAATCAGGTGCTGACTGAACAGGACACAGTCCAAAATCAGAAGTTTAATGAGGTGTGCTGGTAGCCGAGTAGTTTAGGAGCTTAAACCGCACCCTTTTCGAAGAGGGTTATTTAAGGCGTGGTGATAGCAGAAGAAGGAAAGAAGGAAAGAAGGAAAGGCAAAGTTGAGGAAAAAAATGAAGCCGAAAAAAAGAGGGAATCGAGAGCAGCAGGGAAGGAAAAAGAAGCAGCTGAATATTTGGCAAGTGTATTTTTTTACTTTCTTTGGTTGTTGTAAATTTTGGTTAATTTTTTTTAAATATTATTATTCTAATACTTACATATACTCTCTTATCTATTATGTCATTTCGTAGAATTGAAAGTAAATTTTTGTAAAAGGGTGAACCGGCCCTGAAAATCAAAACAGCACCTAAACCGGTTGCTGATATGGCCATGTTCTAAATTTAGCGTTGAATTGGCCATGAACCGGCCAATTCGTCCAGCGTTTGAACCAGCCTAAACATCACAAGTTGACGTTACAATTGTACAAAAAAATGGACTTTGAACTGGTCAAGAACTGGTTTGATTCAAGTCTAAAATCACCTGCAAAACCAGCTTACTGGTTGTTGCTGATGCAGAAAATTATAATTTAGAAATTGGGCCAAACGGAACTCTAAATGGGATGACCCGACAGCCAATCTGACCAAATTAGTAAG
>JAOVVI020015556.1:0-10787 GCA_028571085.2 Nepenthes alata
AACCACCGTCTCCTTCTGAAAACAGATTTTCTTCCTGAGAGCTCAAACAAATTAATAGCAAAGGGGAAGTTATTTGTGTTACAATAGGCAGACATCTTTTCCTTTGCTGTAAACTTTATTCTAGTGCATTGTAAACAGACTGGATGGATTATATATATGACTACTTCCTTTCTAGCTGCTTATTGGAGCCAAAGGCTTGAAAGAAGAGCCAAAGTGTTAACAGAAGTGATATATAATATACTGCCAATACCATAAGTGTCCAACAGTTAAATGATGGTGATTTATATTATGACGTGTAATTATAGTTAGTTTAAAACAACTGTAATTAAGTGTACTAATTCTCATCTCCATTGTATATATACTTATTGAATTTATTAAATTATTCCGTGATTGTCTTTATATCTACTACAATACATGACAAAAAAATTATAATAATTACGCTTATAATAATTACATATTGATTTGAGAATTTTAGATCGTACTTAACAGCACTCAAATTTTATAATATATTATTGGTTGATTAGGCGGTGGGGTAGTAGGAATGTTGGTTATGTTTGAATAAATTTTGAAAGTATATTCTCATCATTTTTCATTTTAATCTTCTGTCCACGTTCTCGTTCTCACCCTCATTTCCATTGACTGATACAGTTTCCGTTTTAACTATAATTATAAAAAATCTGCTTTTATAGTTGGATGATTTAAATCATTTTAACATTACACGTAATTATGTGATTTAAAATAATACTGCTTTTATTTAGTATTTCATTTTTGCAAAACTTTATAAGAGTAAGTATAATGACTCCCTGAAATGAAGAATGGACCCAAAATTTCATTTGGATATCAAGTTTCCCCAAGAATAATGTGATGATCTATATACTATTGCAATAGATTGATATAGACAAATATGCGCATTAAGTTTATGTCAGATTTTTTGATCACTCCATTGTGATATTCTAACAAATAGAAGGTTATTGGAAAATCACGTAGGGTTCCTGCAAGAATTGGAAGTGTTCTTGCTTGCTTTGCGCGCATGGCAAGTGGCCAGGAGGCAGGGGTCGAGTAGGCTACTCGAGGCTTGCTCGAGCGGTGGAGAGGCAAAAAATTTTATAAGGTGGGCGCCTGAATAGCGCCCAAGGCATGCCTTAGGCACAAATTCCAATATATGCGCACTTGATCAATGCTTGAGTTCCAATTCCAAAGGTTTGGCGCTCGATGGGTACTCAAACATGCTCGGGGTTTATAAAATTGAGCTTTCAAATTATTTCTCCACAAGGGGTGCCACACAGTGAAAGAAGAGAGAAGGGGAAGATGTTTGAAGTTCGGTTAAGGTCCGATTTAAATTTCGTAAATGAAATCATAAGATATCATAAAATTAAAAAAAGGTAAAGTAAATTCTTGAATACAATAGTTCATAGGATCTTTTCACTTAAATGTAATGTTAGCACTCAAGTCCTATTTCATATGTACCTAATAAAATATTGAAATTTGCATTTTTTTTTTTTTTTAACAATGAAAGAAAGGCATTCATTAGGGTTGTATTGAATTGAATTCTCACCCCACTTAAGTCGGAATTATTCTCAATGTAAATACATCTGGTAAAGTTATAAGTGAAAAGGAAAGCTCTTATATGTTCAAATGATACTCACTTATTGTGTATTTATCCCAATGTGATGTTATATGAATTGGTACAACGTATCCTCAAGTGACTTCCTATATGGGGGTTGCTAATTGAATTGTGACGATGAAACACGCACTAGTGGTGGAGGTGGTGCTTCAATGTTTTGAGGGACCAGTGGCCCCTTATCTATCAACTCAAAGGTAAGTTAATTCATACTGTTGGTATGTATCAAAATAAGGATTTGCCTTTCAAAGTTGGCTTTAAAATGGATCCTTTGCAGTAGATATGACATTTACTATTTCATAAATGGTCTTTCTAAGAATGAAAAAAGTTAAATAATTATAAGACTTGATCTTTAATTTGTATTTTATTATGTCAAAAATTGATTAAGTTAGACAAATTATTAAAAATAATTATATATTCAAGCAAAAAATTAAATTATTAAAAAAAAATCGTGTAGTACCTAACCTACGTTTCAACTACACTTGTGCACCAATGAATGTATTGGGACGTTTGAGAGGTGAAAAAATACTATTTGTGCTAACGTGATACAATCAACTTTTGACCCAAATAAATATAACAGAAACAGTAAACAATAAATATTCAATACACGTAAAAAAATTTATATCTAGATGCCAATGATACTAATCAATCATACAAAAGTATAAAAGAGCGTAAGCAGTAATATAAAGACACGATTTTTTATGACGAAGAAAAACTCAATACCCACGGTAATCAAGAAAAATCCTCCGGATTACAACGGTTAGGGAAGTAATGCACTATAAAAATCAACTTACAGACCGGGTGATAACGACGCGCTAACCTAACCGACTTACTCTCGTCTCGTGATCCCTACCAAGGAACTCCTTGGATTTGCTCGCGTCAACAAAACCGGACACCTTCTGATCTTCACGTCAATTTTTTCTCTCGAACCACTTTAATTGCCAAACACGATCGGGTCTCCTTCTTCACGAACCAACGTCTCCAGCGAAGGTAGAAGGAAGTGTTTCAATGGTTAATGTAAGGTGATGATAAAATTTATTTGAACATGAAAATCAATCTTATAATTTTTGGTTTTCTCAAAAGAAGTAATATAAATGAAGTATAAGCAACTTTCTTCTCAAATAGGGTATAAAAATAAGCTATCCAGAGTCATTTGTGTCTGCTTAGGGTTTTCTAAAATATAAGCCGGGCATTTATAAAGGACTGAAGGTTCGCATTTAAAAACATGCCCGTTGCCACGCAGCTCGAACGCAACTCGTGCGCGCGGCGGGCGCACAGAGGGTTTCCAGAGAAACCCTACATGCGCACGAGCGCGGGGGAGGCGCACAGCGAGCGGGGTTCATTCTATTTTTTAGGGTCGGTGGGTAGCGAGCGCACAGTGGAGGTGGAGGCTTTGGACGGGCTCGAATGATTGGAGGGTAAAACAGACCGATAACCTAGTACATAAGGTCACAAAATTTGCCAATAAAAAACATGGCTCTAACAAGAGGTATAGAAATGAGTGTGTGACATTACATAGTGGCGCATAAAGAACACATGAATCACACTTGTGCATGCATGATAGTATTAAATCACACCTTAGGAGTGTATGAAGCATACTCATGTGTGTATGACAACAGTCATGTACCTGAATCCATGCAAAGACGGACGTGTGCTACTAGCATTTTAGCCTCACACTCGACGGTATACAATTGGTGCTCTTACACCAATTTTAGTATGTAAGAACCTTCAATGTTTTATCAAAATGTTTTCTATTTGAGAATCAAGGGAGGAGAAATTGCCACGGTCAGTTCTTATCTTATTATTTATACTTTTCATACATGTTTATTGATATTTTATCTTCATCGTATATTTTTGTTATATATATTCATATACACATGAACATATACATATATAAATTTTTGAGCGTGGACTCAGTCTTCCCATTTTTTATAACATTTTATATTAGCAGGCTTTAATTAGTTGCTGGATATTTGGATCATAGAAAATTTTTTAAAGATCAGTTTAAGAATATTTTTTATTATATTCAGTTTTGTAATTACTTTCTTGAAATATTGTTTGAAACAATCTTTTTCGGATGTTTGTATTTGTAGCCGTGCGCCTATAACTACGATTTGATTGTCATCATTCATGGATATTAGTTTAGATTCTTCACATTATGCGTAGATTATCATTGGGTAGATTAAATACTTTCTTTACAAATATTAAAGCTATGATGTGGACAAGCATTTAATAGCCTCTTAAACCTCTCCCAACAATGATAGTGTTTCACCTAGGTTTTTTGGAAAATTCTTAATCCGGTGTTAGAAAATTTAATCTTACTTATAAAAAAAATACTTTCTTTTTAAGAATTTTTTCAGCATCTCCGTTGGGGATCACTCCCATAAAAAAGTTCTTATGATCGAAATTAATCGGATTAACGGTCAATATTACCGGCAAACAATGTTGACCGGCTTGACGGTTAAGTAAACCGGGTTCATTGAAAGATTCCATAAGGGCAAATTTCTGACGGTCAACAAAGGTGTTGACCGGTATCGTGGAGAATGCGGACGGCCAACAGTTGGCCGCCCGCTAGGAAATCCAATACAACGCCAGCTCACCAGATTTTTTGGAGATACGTGCTCTCCGATGATTTTGCAGAAGCCGTTTTTGATAGAAAATATTCATATTGTTTGATAGGATTGATCCTGCTCTTTCTGGAGGGAAGATTGCCCTAGATTTCTCGGCGTGCGTGTAGTGTCCCACATTGGATTGGGGGAGGGAAATGAAGCGTCTTTATAAGGGCGTGAACACCTCCCCCTTGTAGACGCGTTTTGGGGGCGGTTGATTCCGTCTGTCAAGAATAAAACTGTGAGGCCTGTAGGCTGGGGACGTCGTAAAGTTCTCCCAGGCCTCGGCCTGCAGGTGGGAGACGTCGTGAAGTTCTCCCAGGTCAAAGTGGACAATATCTATATGTGGCTGTGTCGGGGACGTTGCAAATGGTATCAGAGTCGGGACCCAGTTCAGTGTGCCAGCGAGGACACTAGGCCTCCAAAGGGGTGGAGTGTAGTGTCCCACATTAGATTGGGGGAGGAAAACGAAGCGTCCTTATAAGGGCGTGAACACCTCCCCCTTGTAGACGTGTTTTGGGGGCGGTGGATTCCGTCTGCCAAGAATAAAACCGTGAGGCTTGTAGGCTGGGGACGCCGTGAAGTTCTCCCAGGCCTCAGCCTGTAGGCGGGAGACGCCGTGAAGTTCTCCCATGTCAAAGCGGACAATATCTACATTTGGGTGCGCCGAAGACGTTACAGTGCGATTTTGAAAGTAAGTATTGTAACTTGCTGTATATATGTATGAGAGTGGTAGAGAGCCTGAATGTTGGAGAGAACGAGAGAAAAAACTGTGAAGGGAGGAGAAACTGTATACAACCGTGTGTGTTGTCGTTGCTCTATTCTTCGATTTCTCTTTATTTCTCTACTGTGTATCGGAAAAACTAGTTCCCAAATCTCTCACATAGTGAAATACGTTGAGTGGATGGATTGTCCCGTGATTTTTTTCCTTGATTGATAAGGGTTTTCCAAATAAAATTCTTGTGTTCATTGTTCTTCTTTGTACATCTTTCTTACTGTTTTATTTGAGTGGGAAAGTGCGGTGCCCTCTTTCCCAACAATCCCTACACCTGGGTTGATAGATCAGGACTTTAAAAAGTTAAACCACATTTTTACTTAGTGTTACGTTCTAGATTTTGGGGTCCGGTGTAACACAAATATTTGAGAGTGTAAAAGTATAGAGAATGAGAGATTGAAATCAAATTTTACGGGAAAGCCTCCTCTTGAACGGGGAGAAAAAATCATGAGGCTCTGGGCATGTAAAAATGTTTCACTATGGGAGGAATTGTTATAAAATATAAGTTTTGGGAGTATCTTCCCTTTTTCTTTTTAGTTTCTCTCTTGTGGAAGTTTTCTCATTTGGAAACTTTAAAGCCTTCTTTTTCTTCTCCTTTTGAAAGAGGGAAAAAAGGCCCTTAGGCAGGAGCCTTGGCTAGGTATTTATAAGAAAAATTGTGCCGTTGGGGAGAGGATACGTGGCAGCTGGCGTATAGCCGGGAGGCTGTCTACTTATCCTGTCGGTCACGCCAAGCGTGTGAGGAAACTGTCCACCTGCCCCGCTGGCCATGTCAAGAATACCGGCGTGTGTCAAAAGGCATGCTGCTGGCGCCGTTGGTAAGGCCTGATCGTGTCAGACGTACAGACTCTAGGTGTCAGTTTTGATATCACTAGGCATGCTCTAAGCATCATTATGCGCTGTAGAGTCGGTGTCTTGCAGTGGCTGCATGCTTCTTGGGAACAACAAAGTTGCTTAGTTGGCACTCACAGCCGTGCACGAAATAGTCCTCGTCCTTATGCGGCGTCCCTTATCTCTTTGTAAGTTCGCGGACTCGTTTGAAGGAGGCAACTCTCGGACGTTAAGGGATTTCTTAATGATTTGAAGGATCTTGAGCTATTTGTGAAGGATCCTCGGGTCTTTTCTGACTTCTCGGACTAATCCGAGACCTGAAGGGACGTCGGGGGTCCTCGGGCTCCTCAGTCACTGTGAATCAACTGGATCGACATACTTGGTCATTTTGGATTCTTGTGCGGGGACGTCATGGTTGTCCTCGTCTGTTATAAGGTTCTCAGATTTGTGGGGCTAGGGTTTTCGGACGCTAGCCCATATCCTTGGGCTCTTGGGGCCATTTTGGCTTTAGGAAGTAAATTCGGCTTCTGGGCCTCTTGGGTCAGTGTGTCCTCTTGGGCCACAATTGTTACTTTGGGCCTCTTTTTTGGGCCGTATTATATGGACCCTTATATTGGGGCCCAACATAGCCCCCATGCCAAAGGGTTTGAGGTTCTCGATTATTTGGCATATCGTTACTGCTCTTCTTAGGAGGTTGGTCTTTTCCTACAATAGTTTGTCCATGTGCGCATTATGGCCTGAGAAGGACGTTCATAAGGAGGTAAGAGTATGGCCGTCCACCTTTAGTTTTAGGCCTTTGCAATGCTAGTCCGAGACCATGTGTGTTCTCGGTGGAAATGTGACACCAGGCTTGGTGGGGAATTATCCCAAAACTTCTTTTGAGTCCGAGACCTCCCAGCGCCGTCGTTTGGGCTTTTGCAGAGCATTAAATACTGGACTGATGTGCTGATAGGCACCTTGGGAAGTCAAGGCCATGATTTCTCTGAGATTAATGGCCGAGCGACACGTGGCGAGGGCAATGAGTGCGCCTTTTTTGAATTGCAAAAATATTAATAGGCCTTCTCATTTTCGACTATTCACTTTGCGTTTGCTGCGTTTTCTTTGCCAAGTATTTTCCCTCAAGTCGTTCGAAGCTTTTGCTTTCCATTCATCCGTCTCTTCCTTCTCGCTTTCCATTGCGCCTGGAGTAAGGGACATTGCCTCTTCCATGATGCTTGGCTGGCTCGAAGAGATTCGAGAACGATACAGAATCCCTGATTCCGAAGGCATGATGGTCCCGGGCTCCTGTGAGAGGGCGTGGTGTCCACTGGATGGATTCATTACCATATACAAAGTCCACCTTAAGGGTAGGCTTCGATTTCGTGTGCTAGAGGAGCTCTACGAAATCATGAGGGGACTTGGAGTTCCTTTTGCTAGGCTTCAACCGAATGCAATCAAGTATTTGGTTTCTTTGTGCGTTTTCTTTTGTTGCCGTAAGAAGCTATTGAACGTACTTACGGTCAAGGTTATGTTTCGCTTCACACATAATCTTGATTGGATTATAATGACCCATTGCCCAGACATTTCTTTGATGTGCGAGGGGAACCCAGACTTCACGAAGCGGTAGAAGGATAAATTCTTATTCCTGGGCATCTGGGAGAATTGGGCCATCCTCATTGCCTGGGAGAATGTGGCCAGCCAGTGCTGCTCAAATCCTTCAAAGGAGGAGAGAGAGATTGTAAAGGAGTTCACGGACTTGGTGTTTGCCAATCTCGGGGGCTTTCACTTGAATAAGCACAACATCTGGCTTTTATCCGAGAACATCGAGAAGGCCAAGTGGGGGCCACGGGCCGAGGCCTCCGCCGCAACTCCTCTCGAGAAGTCCAAGAAGAAAATACTGAGGAGGAAGGCAAAATCTCTGAGGATTGAGGGGCCTGTTGAGCGCCAAGAGAAGAGCCGTCCGGAAGAGAGCTCGAAACGTCCGGTAGCCATTGTAGAGTTCCCTTCGTCCGATGATGATGATGACGATCACGACTCTTACAACGATGCCGTGATTGCTCCTCTCTTCATGAGGTCGAGTATTAGTACTTTATCAGAGTCCTCGGGGGTCGGAGGTCCCGCTTCTGCTTTCTCTGCTAATCCTCTCGGTGGGCCTTTGAGGATGATCGGGGAGATTGTGCAGCTCCCGGATGTCCAGTCTCCCAATAATGATCCTCCTCCTGCAGTTCTTGTTGATCTGCCTGGTGACGTCTCGGATAGGATTGGACACCCTTCTGAGGACTTCAAAATCGGGGACTCCGTCAGGGAAGCTGACGGGGTAATGATAGCTGAGATGGTCCGAGAGATGACAGAGATCAAGGAGGTTGGTGCCGGTGACCTGATGTCCTCCGATCCTTCTGTGCATCCCGTTGCAGTCCAAACCAAAAGTCCGTCAGCACGCCTTGCTGATGCCTCGGAGGGACCTCATGGTGATGACGTTGACGCTGGGACAGGCTCCTTGGTGCCTTTTGTAGCTGTGGAGCATGCGTTCGAGGAAGCATTTGCGGTCCCTGAGGAAGCATCTGCGGTGCCTGAGAGTGAGCCGCAGGAGTCCGAGGCCCCTGGGGAACGTGGCCCAAGGTACGACCCTCTCATCTCTAAGGTAATCCACTGCTACTCCTTTTGCCTCTCTTTCAGTTGCTTGTGTCTTGATGGACTTATCTATTTTGTAGCTCCAGGATTTGGCTGGGAGCCTCAGTCAGTTGATCGAGGAGGTCGCCCAGTCTCGCTTGGAGATGGAGTCGCTAAGGGCCGCCAGGGAAGCCGCCTAACGGGCTGAAGCGAAGCTGGCTGAAGGAGAGAGGAACGTTGCCTCTCTAGAGGATACCGTCAAGCTTTTGCAGCTTCAGTAGAGGCTTCTCCGGGATAGGGTTGTGCGTCAGAACGAGAGGTTGAGGACATCCGTGCAGCCCGCGGAGATTACGTCGTTGTTGGACAGCAAGTACTGGGCGGGCATTCATATGTGCCGCCGAGTGCTGCGACTGTTCCATCCGAAATTTCATGGGGTCGTCCTCGATCCCAGGAACGTCAGTGCCTTAAGCAGAGAAGACGTATACGGCGTTGCTGGGAGGCCTTTCCCTGAGTCCTCTCGGGCAGGGCCTGAGAGTGAGCCTTCCACACCCGTGCAGTCAGATTTGACGGATCAGGCGGGACCTTTTGGAGCCCAGGAGGTCCGAGGACAAGGGAGCTAAGAGGGGCTCCCATGACTCATTGTCTCTTTTCTTTCTCTTTTTTTTTGTTTTTGCAATACTGTACAGAATATTATTTTATTAATAAAACCTTAAGCATTCTAAGTCAAAACCTGGGACACTTTGCCCAGTATGTATGAGTGTTTGTTCTTTTTATAAGGTGATGCTAAGTAACTTATTCTTAGCTTTTACCATAAGTCCTTTGAATGATTGTGCTGCCTTTTGACCCATCGGATCGTCTGGCTTTGCGCAAAATTCCTAGAGCTTGAACTTTTCGGGTACTCGGGTGGAGCCGAATATTCAGAGTATGACCTCTGTGGCTGCTCGGTTAGAACTGAGTCTTAGAATACGACCGCTGAGGCTGCTCGGACGGAACCAAAATTTTAAAATATGACCGTTGGGGCCGCTCGGATGGAACTGAGTTTTTAGAATACGACCGCTGGGACCGCTCGGATGGAATCAAGTTTTTAGAATATGACCGTTGGGGCCGATCGAACGGAACCGAGTTTTTAAAATATGATCGTTGAGGCCGCTCGGACGGAAGCGAGTTTTTGAATATGACATCTGGGGCTGCTCGGATAGTGCCGAGTTTTTTGAATTCGACATCTAGGTCCGCTGGAACGAAACTGAGTTTTTAGAATACGACCTCTGCATCCACTCGGATAGTGCCAAATTTTTAGAATTCGACATCTGGGGCCGCTCGAATAGCCCTAAGTTTTTAGAATTCGACCTCTGGGGCCGCTCGAATAGTGCTTAGTTTTTTCTTTGACTTGGGAGTAGCCTTGATATTGATAAAGGAACATGAGAATGTATCATAATGGACATGCTGAAGGGATCCTTTCATTCATGTAGACGTGTTACATTGAGTTGCCTCCAGGGACATTTTAATTCCTCACGTTACATTAGTGCCCTGAGTCCTAGATGACGCACGTTTGAACCTTAGCGTCTTTCTTGCCCGCTCGTGCTCACTTATTGCTCCCTTGTTAGTCGTGGCCTTTTGACAGTTTTGTTCTGTGCTGGCCTTTACGAAGTTGTCACGCGTAGCCCCCAGTCGTTTGTCAGGTGCACTCTGTGCTCATTATGGCCTTACCTTTTGAACGACTCGACCGACCGCGTCTTGCTGTTCCGGGAGCCTGCCCGGGTCCGGGCAGAAAACGGTTGAGATCATCCTTTATGATGGTCACTTGGTTATAAGCATCCCTCTTGACTCACTGTACGAAATATCACGAATTTGATTATCAACTCAATTTTGATGTCACCACTGTAGGAGATAATAAAAATCTCCTTGGTCTTATTCTGCCACCGTGAACCAAAGGCCGCGTATTTACGCCCCCAACGGCTGGGTAAGTGCAACGAGATTATCCAAGATATCCAATTACCCATACAGTCCTCCCAGAGGCTGTACCCATAGCATGCCGATACCATCCGTGATACCTATCGCCAAATGATATCTATGATATCATCTCCTGCGATGGTCACATGGCTATAGGCATCTTCTACGATAAACATACCTCATTATTACCATGATACGAAAATCAATATCGGATAAGTGTAGACCATACTAAGGTATCGTAGCCTCTCATTCGGCTAGATACCTTAATCTTTTCATACTTTTTCCTTAACCTTGACCGTAGGAAACCAATAATTCAAATACTTACACAACCGAGTATAACGCAAAAAAAACTTTGCAACATCAACAATAGGAACGTCGGTCGGTGCTAATACGGACCATACTCACGCCATCA
>JAOVVI020015558.1:0-11150 GCA_028571085.2 Nepenthes alata
TGCGTAGAATTTAAATTTGTAGTTATGAAGACCCAACCCGCATTCTTTCCAACCATCTGAATACATTGCCCAACTCTCTAATACATACAACATTTTAGATTTCATGTATACATCATTGGCATTGTCTATAAAAACATAATCAAGCCAACTATTTGCATTATGATTTAGCTCCTCAAAAAAGTTATTCTCATTTCGTCAACAAAAGTAAAAATGGTGAACACCATAGGATAAGGAATCAAATTTTAATTGATACGATCAATCACATACATAAAATCTTTCAATACTGACACGCACAGTTGTCATAATAGGCATGCGTAGATGACTTGAGAGACACGCCAGCTAATTTTCTGTTTTAACATATTTAGATATTGAATTCAAGTTCAAACGTGGGAGTTAGCATTGAATATGGACAAAATAAAAACACTCTGACCCAAAATGAATCCGAGTTGATAAATTAAACACGAAATTGATTTGGAGAAAAACATCACTGAAGGTTCAACCGACTAGCTAAGTAATTGGGTGATTAGAGATATAAAAGGTTAAGGTAATTAACAACCTGGATAAATAATTAATAAAATATTTAATTTTCATGAACGGTTACATGCGATAAAAAAAATAACCGATTAAAATAGACAATGTCACTATATGAATGTTAAGAATTAACTGTTAGACAATTACATAATTAACATAATCGTTGAAATTTAAAATAACATAATACTTTAGACAATAGTCATATTAATTTTGGACAGAATGACTGATTGACATTTACGCTATATATACAAACCCCCAATTAATAAGAGGGGTATCAAATATATTGGCAAACAATCACCTATTGTGAGTATAATCAAATTATGGAAGCTCAGTCCTTCCCTCTTATTAAATTCCACACTCATCACATTTTTCTCTTTCCATTTATTTATTTTTTCAATTTTCTAATATATATATATTATTGATTTGAGTACCAAAAAATATATCAATGAGTAAGACCCTTATATCTTTTATATCTCATTGAATTATTATAGTATATAAAATTTGGATTTGTAGTTATAAAAATTCAACTCGTATTCTTTTAAATCATTCAAAAGTATTACCCGACTCTCTAATACATACGATAATCCAAATCTCAAACATGTATTTGATGATATTTATCTCTATAATATAAAAAATTATAATTAAAAATAACATATTAAAATATTATCTGAATCATTATACTTTATTAATATTTAATATGATATTATCTATTAAGAAGATAATAATATTTAATATAATAATAATAAAATTTTGAATATGTCTTTATATTTCAATCATAGGAATATTCATTAACAAATCATTTCATCATTAAATATTAATGTGTCTCAAGTTTGGGTTGTTGTGCATATTAGAGAACTTTTGAATTCCTTACATCAGATTGAATATGAACGGGTTCGATCTCCATGTCTCTCAACCTGGACTCTGTGTACCACAAATAATTAACGAGAGATCAGATAATTAATAGGACTCACTTTCCAATTTATCTTTTGACACTCAAGTCAATAATTTTTTCAATAGAATAAAAAATGCGAGAATATAGAGGCATGCGAAATGTAAAATGCGATGATGTTCGTATGCAGGGGTGCGAGTGAGAATTAGAGAAGGTTTGGGCTCTTGTTGTGCACTCGAGGAGTGGCTCATCATGGTCGCTGAATGGGAGCAGCATTTTTGGAGAGCTTGATTCCTTTCCCGCCTTTTTGAGTTTAGATTTGAGCGTACGTATTTATTCTTTTTTCTTTTCTTTTTTTCCTCCCGGTGAAGGAGGTGGATATTTGTAGTGCTTCATGGCAAAGGCTTTTGGCGTCGGAGCTGGCGATAGGTGTCCCGCCTAGGTTCACTGCCTGTTGGGTACTAGCGGTGGCTACCAATGTCAAGTATCATCTTGTGATGGCGATGTGACCGTCCTTGAGCATGGCCGACACGGGCTTTGCTACTTTTCGTTGGAATTGTTAAGTCGCTGCTGGTCAGTGGATGCAACGGCATGCCATAATTGAGCTCGTCCACCATTGGCTAGCATTCTTTGAGTCTGCGTCTCTACATTGCTAGTCTACCGCCATCGAGTTGGGAGGCGCACACGCGCTGTGATTTGGCCCATAACACGTGTTATCGATTGGGCCTAAGCACGCCCGGTTTGGTCCAGGTTCCACTTCACGACACTAAGCCTCGTATGTGGCTCTTTGGGCCTCATCGTTCAGCTGGACACCTCCGTTGGTTAGACCTCCTTCCCAGCCGGCCTATATTCATATTGGACCAATCAAAAATAGATGAAATCAATTATTTTTCTAGGAATGGATATCTATTAAGTGCTTAGACATGGATAATTGACCTCTAATATATTTTTGAAAAAAAAAAAGTGTTAGGACTAAATCCCTAGTCTTAAAAAAACAACAATAATTAATTATAGTAGGAAATATGTTTTTATCCAACTAAATCAATCCATCTTGATTTAATTTAATTTTTTAAATCAAACTTATATTATCAATTTAATAAATAATAAAATGATATTCATAAAATATTAATCATAAAAAAAAATAATTTCTAACTTGATTTTAAAGTATATGTTGCGTCCTGGGTCCCCGATTGTTGTACGAATAAGGGAGCCTTCAAATCTTTTGCTGCAGATCGATCTAGGTCAGGTCCAATCTCTATCGCTGATAACCTAAAACCTATACAACACAAATCATAAACAAGAGAGCAGAGGTCAATGAGGGGATATCCCCTATTAACACTTCGACGCTCAAGTTAAAAATTTTTCATAATAAATGGAGGAATGCACATTTAAAGGTAAATGTGGCGGGAGTGTAAAGATGCAGCGATGATGAGAGTGTGAGAGGGATGTATTGGGAGGCTTGAGCTCAATGAATATGCCCAGGAAAGGGCAGCTTATAGGTGAGCCCAATAGAGAGGCGGCTTAGAGGTATGCCCGACAAAGTGGTGGCTTAGTGGTGCATCCGCGGAGGGCTGCTTAGAGGTACGCCTGTGGTGGACGGCTTAGAAGTGCACCCGATAAATGGGTGGCTTAGAAGGGCGCTCGCGGAGGGCGGCTTAAAGGTGCGCCCGTAAAGGGACAGCTTAGAAGTGCGCCCGCGGAGGGGCTCAGTGGTGCGCCTGCGGAGGGCGGCTTAGAGGAGAAAGGCTAAACTACCTTGGTGGGTCAACATCCTGGTTACCTGATCGAACGATTGACTCTTGGACAACAAGCTTCTGACTCCAGGGCAGTGGGCTCTTGGGTTCGTGATGGAGGGCTCCTAACTCCGGGACGAAGGGTTCATGTCTCCAGGACGGAGGAACTCCGGAAGGAAGGAGGGCTGAGAGCCTCTCGACGACGGAAGGCCGCTAGCCTTTGGCCTAGAGGAGGGCTGAAACCCTCCCAGTGGCGGAAGGCCGCTGACCTTCAGACTGGGGGGACTGAGAGCCTCCTGGCGGCGGAAGGTCGTTGGCCTTGAGAGCCTTCTAATGGGAAGAGGGCTGGTGGCCTCCTAACTGCCATCTCACTCTCGTTGGAGATTGGCTAGCAACGGCTACGCCCATCTCTGAGCCATCTGGAGCCTCATGGAGCTTTTTGAGCTTCTTCGAGCTTCTCCAACTTGTTCTTCAAAGTTTGAGGGTACTTACTTTTATAGTGAGATTTACAAATGCACTGTTACTCCAATAGCAATGTAGGACTTTTACTTCGAAAGAATTATGTTGGATTGTGGGCTTACTACGAGGCCTGGCCTATTGGGCCCATAGTTACTGGACCCATCACTAGCCCTCCATGCCGGTGGACTGCATCTTCGGCCTTCGGCATTAACCAAAAAGTTTGACTCGAGAGAGTGGAAGGAACCAGATTGATAGTTGGCCAGCTTAGTTGACCACATACCTTGATCTGGAGAGCGGAACAGAGCCAAAAATATAGTTGTCTGATTTTGTTGACCAATGCGCTCGAATCCGAAGAGCGGTGTAGAGTCAAAAAAGTTGTATGACCGGATCTGGTTACCAAAGTGCTCAAATTCGGAGGGCTATACGGAGCCGGAGATCTATGTTGATCGATTTCGCTAACAAGAGCGCTTGAATTCGAAGAGCAGAGCGAAGACGGATATAGCGGTTGACCGATGAAGTGTTTGAATCCGTAGAGCAGTGCGAAGCTAAAAATTTTTTATTGACCGGATCCGTTGACCGGTGAAGTGCTCAAATTTGGATAACAGTTTGGAGTCAAAAATCTTTGTTGACTAGATCCGTTGACCGGCGAAGTACTTGAATCTGGAGAGCAGTTAAGAGTTAAAAATCTTTGTTGATCTGATCCGTTGATCGGCAAAGTGCTTGAATCCAGAGAGCAGTGTGGAGTCAAAAATCTTTGTTGACCGGACCCGTTGACTGACGAAGTGCTTGAGTCTGGAAAGTAGTGTGGAGCTTGAAATCTTCGTTGACTGGCAAAGTGCTCGAATCCACAGAGCAATTCGGAGCCAAAAATATTTGTTGACCGGATCCGTTGATCGGCAAAGTGCTTGAATCCGGAGAGCATTTTAAAGCTAGAAATCTTCATTGACCAGTGCCGACAGCGAGTCGTCCGAGTCTTAGTCAAGATCCAGGAGCACGCAAAGGGAAGATCTCAAACTCGAGATCGGATCTCCTCACTGTAAGGACACGTTTTGAGAGGTTGGGAGGCGACTTGCCTTAAGATAGCTAATTGTTCGAGCTGTGGTAATAGGCTACACCTAGCGTTCCCTGGAATGGTTCTTCTTGTCATGCATTGCTGTTGGCAAGTCAGCCAATGGGATTGGGAGTGAGGAGCCCCCAGAAAGCTCAGTTGCTGAAATTAGGGATCTTTTGGCTCTCGGGTCGAGCTAATGGGTCAATACTGTGACCACGGCCAAGTTTGGGATCCCGATCCTGTGACTCCCTCTTCGAGGATACCGCTTTGTTTTCTAGTGGAGCGTCAGGGTTGTTGGGGATGACTTGCACTGGATTTCAATCGTTCCCGTGAAGGGAAGTCGTGGCCCTGAGGAGACGTGGTTATCGTCTAACCATTCTGCCTTGACGAACGCGTCTGGTTGGTCGCGCTCGCCCGAAGAGGAGGTTGTGGCGCTGAAAGATGAGGTTGCTGGCTAAGCTTTGAAGTTATCGTTACCAGGCTTTTGCTAGCCTAGGCCGTCACCTGCATGTACCGTCAATGCTCGGTTCAACTTGAGGACGGTGTAGCTTTCATGCGTTTGGTCCTAGTCCGTCGACCGTCGTTGACTGATGGTGCTCTCTCCTTCGGGAGGACGTTGCCGCACGCATGATGAAAAAGCCCCATAAGGTTTTGAGTTTGACCGTACATGGGCAGCTCGGTGATGGGACCGAGGTTTAGTTTAATCGCCAATGGGTTGTCTGGAAGATCAGGGTTTACTTCGACCGCTTACGAGTCGCTTGAATGATCAATGTTTAATTCCACCGCTCATGAGCCGCTTAGATGACCAGAATTTAATAACGACCGCTTATGGGCCGCATGGATGACCAGGATTTAGTTACGATCGGGTGAAAATCTACCTGACTTAGGGACAGTCTAGGTCGCATGAATTTATACAGTGTTATGTAATCACTCGTATGAGCAGATAATATTACTATCCTAGTAACGGAAACATGATTCAAGCAAGTGATATGATGTATGCAAGATTTACCAAGATTAGGCGTGGAATCATCGTAGGTGTTTGTCGGCGAACGACGTGCTATGCCCTCGAGACCTGCCTAAGGCTCCAATTGCATGGTCTGCGTGTACTGCTTCAGAGGGTCGTTAGGGCGCTTTGGCAGGCGCCTTGGCCTATGGCCCCTATGCTCTATGGGATTTGGTCTTTCGCCATGAATTGATTGGGTAGCGTGCTGTTGCCGCGCTAGGTAGCTTGTTGGCTAGTGGTTCGGGTCCCGTTATCGGCTGATACTGCGTCAGGTGACCCGGACTAGTGCAGCGCTTGGCCGGATGGTGTTTTCTGTGATGAAATGGGTGGTGGGTCGAGCACGTCAAGCCCCCATTGCAAGTTTGCTATAACTTTTATAGGATCTGTTGTCATGCAATGGGTTGTAGCGGGATCGGCTTGCCGACTGGAGCGATTCTACGTGGTGAAGATAAGGCCAGAGAAGATTTGACGGCAAGAGCTCCAGCTGGCTAGGGAAGATCTGGTGGCGAAGAGTTACGGCAGACCAAAGAAGATCCGACGACGATGAGCTCCAACAAGCTAGAGAAGGTCCGGCGGCGAGAGCTCCGGCAGGCCAGAGAAGGTTCGGCGGTGAGAGCTCCGGCAAGCCAGAGAAGATCTAGCAGCGAAGAGTTACAGCAGGCCAGAGAAGGTCTAGCAACAAAGGTGACTGGCTGGAGAGCCAGAACGCTCTTCAATCTGATTGGAATGCCAGAATGCTCCTCAGTTTGATCGGAACACCGGAGTCAGTCCGAAAAACTACGATAGGTTGGGCGAATGAGAGACGGAGTGCTGGGAGCTTTTGCGTTCTGTAGGGCTCCGAGATGCTCTATTTAATCGAAGAGCGAAGGACGGAAGCGAAGCGTAAGTTTTGAGGGAAGCTTTGCCACTCGGCATGGCCCCTTAGAACCGGATCGATCATTTCTCCGGGAGTGGGCCCCATCGCTTGGATCTTCCCGAATACTGAGGTCGTTGGGCTGATGAGATAGATACTATGGGCCACCTAGGTCCTGAGGTCGTTAGGCCGATTGATCCTTTAAGAATACTGACTTTCTCAAATCGCTTGAAAGATGTATGGTCGAAGCCTCTAGTGTTACATATTCTGACGGGTGCAGACGGTCAGGAAGAGGGTGCTATACTGAGCGCCAGGTACTCCTACATTTGGTGTTAATCACCTATTAGCATGGCTGCCCGATGAGGGGTCGTCACCATGGGCCATGGGAGGTGATATATTCAGCTGACGTGCTGGCTAGAGCACGGGTATTGACCGTATTTTTGTGTAAGAGATTGAGGGTTGATGGGAGATACTAGACTTTTTGTCGCATTTTTCACAGACGGTACCAATGTTACGTCTCGAGTTCCCGATTGTTGTACGGATTATGGAGCTTTTCAATCTTCCGCTACGGGTCAATTTGGATCGGGTTCGATCTCCATTGCTGAAAATTTGGAACCTGTAGAACACAAATCACAAATAGGATGTCAGAGGACAACGGGGGATATTCCCCGTTGACACTTTGACGCTCAAGTCAGAAATTTTTCACAATAAATGGAGGAATGCACGTTTAATGGTAAATATGGCGGGAGTGCAAAGATGCAGTGATGATGAGAGTGTGAGAGTGATGTATTGGGAGGCTTGAGCTCCATGAATGCGTCCAGTAGTGGGACGACTTAGAGGTGCGTCCAACAGAGAGGAGGCTTAGAATTGTGCCCGCGAATGGCCGGCTTAGAGGTACGTTCGGCAGAGAGGCGGCTTAGTGGTGCGCCCATGGTGGGCGGCTTAGTGGTGCGCCCATGGTGGGCGGCTTAGAGGTGCGCATGACAGATGGGCGGCTTAGAGGTGCACCTGCGGATGGTGGCTTAGAGATGTGCCCGATAGAGGGGCGGCTTAGAGGTGCGCCCGTAGAGAGACGGCTGAGAAGTACGCCCGCTGAGGGCAGCTCAATGGTGCGCCGACGGAGGGGGGCTTAAAAGTGCGCCCACTGAGGGTGGTTAGAGGTACACCCGATAGTGGGACGGCTTAGAGGTGCACTCAGCAAAGGGGCGACTTAGAGGAGAAGGGCTAAGCTACCTTGGTGGGTCAACATCCTGGTTACCTGAGCGGGCGGCTGAATATTGGACAACAAGCTTCTGACTCTAGGGCAGAGGGATCATGGCTCTAGGATATAGGGCTCCTGGCTTCGGAACGGAATACTCCTGGCTCCGGGATGGAGGGCTCCTAGCTTCGGAACAGAATACTCCTGGCTCCGGGACGGAGGGCTCTTAGGACGTAGGGCTCTTGTCTTCGGGACGGAGGGCTCCTAGGAATGAGAGCTCCTATCTCTGGGATGGAGAGCCTCCGAAAGGAAGGAGGATTGAGAGCTTCCTGGCGGCGGAAGGTCGTTGGCCTTCAGCCTGGATGAGGGCTGAGAGCCCTCCAGCAGCGGAAGGCCGCTAGCCTTCGGACTGGAGAGGACTAAGTGCCTCCTGGCGGCGGAAGGCCGCTGGCCTTGAGAGCCTCTTGGCGGTAACAGGGCTGATGGCCTCCTAATCGCCATCTCGCTCTCGTTGGAGATTGGCTAGCAATGGTTACGCCCTTCTCCGAACCATCCGAAGCCTCATGGATCTTTTTGAGCTTCTTCAAGCTTCTCCAGCTTGTTCTTCAAAGTTTGAAGGTGCTTACTTTTATAGTGAGATTTGTAAATATACTGTTACTCCAAAAGTAATGTTAGAATTTTATTTTGAAAGAATTATGTTGGATTGTAGGCTTACTGCGAGGTCTAGCCCATTGGACTCATAGTTACTGGACCCATCAGTATAAAATTTATACTAATTCTAATTTATTTTAAAATAAGGTTAAAAAGTACGTGTGTGTTTATTATGTTAACTTTTTATAAATGTTATTTTAAAATTATAAAATTATATGAATATAAATTCAATTTTTTAAAATGAAGTAAAATAAAAATTAAATGATTTTGTTGGACATATCACACTATTATTATAGTAATGGTGGAATTTTTTTACTCAACCCTAAATCTCATTCGATTAATTATTATTTTTAAACTATAAGAGAAAATGCTCAATAAAAGAATTTTTTTTTACCATGTTATGCAAAAATTTGTTGGAAAATAAAGTTTAATAGAAGTTAAGCATCCTTGAAAATGAGTTCAATTTTAAAAGTTTTTAAAATAAATTATAATTCAACAAATTTAAATTCTGTATATTACAATTATGATTAAAGATTGTGTGTTTGAAATATCATTTGATGATGCCTTGGATGAACAAATCATTTAATTCATTAGACAGACAATAAGGCTTAAAGGAAAAGTGAACAAATCACAGTTATGTAGATTTTTTAACATTTTAGTATTGTGATATATTAAAACTTTGATATTTTGATTTAAATTAGGACTATTTATTTTGTTACGCAACCCTCCTTTTGTCTTAAGGCCATCAACCCTTCACCAACCATGACGCCTTCAACCTGGAGGCCTACAACCCTCCTCCAATCTTGAAGGCCATCGGCCCTCTACCAGTCAAGAGGCACTTAGCCCTCCTGGCGCGTAGAGGCCCTCAGCCCTCCTTCCATCCTCTCAACCTTTCGTCCCGGAGCCATAAAACCTTCGTCTCGAAGTCAGGAGCCTTCTGTCCAAGGGGCCTTTCGCTCAGGTAACCATAATGTTAACCCATAAGTGCAGTTTAATATTTCTCTTCTAAGTCGCCATCTATTAGACGCACCTCTAAGTCGCCCCTCTGCAGACGCACCTCTATACCACCCTGCAACTGGAAACACCAGTAAGACGCACATTTGGGGGCGTACCTCTAAGTCGCCCATATTTCAGGCGCACCTCTAAGTCGCCCATCTGTGGGCACATCTCTGTACCTCCAAGTCCTAGATCCGGCCCGTTCCCACCTGAAGCTCACCCTTCAGCTGCTCGACCTCCTGCCTCAAAGTTGTGACTTCGCCCTCCCAGCGCAATGTCACCGCCTGCTCGACCTCATCTTGGACCCGACGATTCAATTTGTCCCGCTGAGAAAGGGCGGTGTAGATTAAGTGAATCGATTCTGAAATCTACAAAGGTAACGTAGAACAAGTCAGAAGGACAGATCACCAAAATAATGCTGGAATGCAGTGCGCAAATGAATCTGTTGGGTCTAGTATCGTGGGCCAACTCGAAACCAAAGCGTATCGAAGAAGCTCTGTCATGATGGGAAATATTTTTATTTTTGGCGGGAGAAATTTCCTTCAGTGAAAAATTGAAGCTGACATTGGAGGAAAAATTTTCATTCCATCCCTCGATAAAAAGGGGGAATAGATAGCAAAGCGGGGACAAGTCAAAAACGGGGAAGGAAAACAAAATCTCTGAAGAGGGGAGCGGAATGCCTCAAAAAAGCAATGCCCTCATACTGTCGCTGCGGTCTTCTGGCCCTATTTGCCTTTCTCAAACTTCGGTGAAAATAGAGTGTGGCGCCTCCGTCGACAGAGCACCTGTGCTGTCGCCAAACGAAGAGCAGGGCTCACGGCTGGTAGGAACCGACTCTTCCGCGTTGCCCTCGGGCCAAACTGAGCACGGAGCTCCCCGTTAATGGCGCCTGGCTCATCTCCTCTGTTCTCGACTCGAACAGAGCGCCAGGCACTCCCAGTGACCATATCCAGTGACTCCTCCCCAAATCAGGGAGTACAGAGCCCCAACAGGGGCCGTTCGATCCCCCAGCTTTCTCAGCCCCAAGAACAGAGCCTAGAGCTCCCTTTAATGGCGGTCAGCGAGTTCGGTGAGGCGCCCCCCTAGAATGAAGCCCAGAGCCTCACAGCAAGGCGGAATGGGGGGCCGAATCCCGTCTTAGCTCAACCCTCGTCCTCATCAGATCAGAACGGAGCTCCTAACTCCTTATCAATGGCGTCTGTGATCCCTTGCAGTTATCGGCGGAACAGAGAATAGAGGAGTCCCCTGATAGTGTCGCCGAGCTCACCCGTCTTCAAATCAGGAACTGTGGAATCGGCGCCAGGGGTTCCCTGGAGCTCTTGGCCAGACCCGGCATCGTAGAAGCCTCTAAGAGCGGTGCACAGCCGCGCCATTGATGAAGTTAGATGGAGCCCATAAATGGTGCTCAACCCCTTCCAGCAAGATGGGAATGAAGTGTCTTGAGAAGCCGCACTTCACGGGCGCATTCCTGGAGCCCAAGCCTCCAAACACGTCCCTCTAAAACACTCCCCTCATTTCCGCATCTTAAGCATACATTTTCCCATTTATTGCGGAATATTTATAACTTGAGTGTCGGAGTGTCACCGGGGGATAGCCCCCCGTTGTCCTTTGACCTCTTGTTTGTGACTTGTGTTGTACAGGTTTGAGGTTCATAGCGACAGAGACCGGACCCGTTCGAGATTTATCCCGGCTAGGAATCCGAAAGCTCCCTAATTCGTACAACAACCGAGAACCCATGACGTAACATAATCATACATGGATGAAGGGCTCGTCCACACCGCTAGGC
>JAOVVI020015560.1:0-11149 GCA_028571085.2 Nepenthes alata
AATCGGTTCTTACAAGAGTGAGGAATCAACTTATATTTTTGGGCTTTGAGCAGTCTGCATTTCCAGCAGAATTTGTCATTCAATTGCATGGCATTTAAAATAAAAAAGGGTGGTTCAATGCACGGTATTCTCATACCATAGGATTTGTGGAGAATTAGATATATTCAATTGTAAACATATATTACAAGGCACTTGGAATGCATTGTGGAATTATGGAAGAAGCGCCAAGCACATTGGCATTTAGGATCAAGTTGCAATCTATTTCTAGTTTTATTGTAATGTTGAGATTCGACAAAACGGTTGAGGATTGTAGGGCTTTGTCAAAAACACAAAGACCAGTGTTGTTAAAGGTGCGGGCGAGGCAATTTGAGGCCCTTGGCGCAAGGGCTAATGCCTTGCACATACCTATGGAGGCGCATTTCCATGAGTTGTGCACCTTGGGTTTTCATGAGAATTTTTTTTAATAAAATTGTTGATTTTTAAAACAGCCATTGGATTTAATGGTTACTTTTAGCACTAGCCCTTAGATGATGTAGCATATGAGAAAATGGTTCTGGGTTAAAAACATTAGAATTTGCAATTGAGGATGATTTCAAGATACGGGATTCTATTTTCTGTGTTGTTGGAGTAAATGTGTATGAATGCTTGTTCAAGAGGGAATGCTTCATCCTATTTGGCAAGTGCCTTTAGGGTTATATGGGAGAAGATGCTGGCAGATAGGAGACAGATGAAAAGGAAAAAGAAGAAGACACTGGATCTTAGAAGTCTCATTAAGGGGAAGATGAACTTCTATTCAGTAATGATGATAAAAATTAGTTTTAGGAGTTGTTTGTCATCAGCACTTCAATTTATTAATTAATTCTATTATTCATTTGTGTTTGTATTATACTATGCTTATTAATTGCTATCTTGATATTAATATTAAAATGTGAGTCTAATTATTATATGGATATAATTTTGCTATTTTTTTAAATAATTTTAGCAATTGAAAATTCATTGCAAAAGAATTCTATATGTATGTTTCACAGATATTTGCCTCAACTCCTTCAAGCTCATGCCTAAACCTAAGGGACCCTTTTTGCCCTCATGAGTACTACACCTTTAGTAACATTGATTGAGATTATCCAAGCGAAGAAGCATAGGGAAAAAAATTATTCTTTTTTAAGACAATAAACCTGACATTCTAGAAGATGCTAAGTCAATGGAGGTGGCATCTGAGGAGCACAATATGGATATTGTTCGCCAAAGTGCCACCATCATTGAAGGAATTCTGCACGTTGTGTTGTATTTGTGACACATTTTTTAAAGATATTCCTAACCCAATCTTGCCATTTTTTATTTTATTTTGGTATGTATTTATATACACATGCTTTTGGAAGCACTCTTGGGCTTAATACTCTTTTGAAACTTGAGTAAAATATCTTCCAAAGAGAGGGAGAATGATAGGAAATCCATGCAAAGAGCATAGGTTGAAATTCTAGTCCTTGTTAGTTGATCGAATAATAGTAGGCTTTCTTTAAGAGGGTAAAATTTATGTAATGGTATGGTTGTTTCATTGTAATTAGGAGGTCATGGATTAAACCATGGAACACAGCATCTGCATTAGGAGGGGGATGTTTGCAACATTTGACCTTCTTCAGCATCCGCTGTGCAGGAAGCCTCAAGCATTAGGCCATCCTAATACTAGGCTTTCATTCCTGTCCATTTTTGTTGTTTTTTTTTTTCTGTTTTGACAGGTGGCCACAAACCGGAAGCATTCTTTTGTTAAATTGTAAGACTCTTTACATCAGGAACTATGAAAATTTCAAGCTGAATGCCTTGATAAGCAACTCAGTTTGAGCTTCATCAGTTTCAGAACTTTCTTGGAGTAATGTGTTAATGTCTGCTATTCCTAGTGTGAAACATCCCAGCCACCAGTGCAGTACGCATTATGTACACTTAAATTTCAGAACCCCTTATAAGGTTTATTGGGGATGGTGATGTTGAATATTAATCCCAATTAACTAAGGATTTTGAAAAATAATTAGGTATATTAAATGTGTTTTATTGTCTTGTCCCTAGGAGTTTCAATTAAATTTATATCTTGTAATTTGATTTTAAAATTTGAAAGGCTCCAACGTAGTACTATATTAATAAAGTCCTTGTGTCATAGAACATCATGGATTTGAATGCATTTGAATAAAAATTACAATTCTCTTCTCCATCTTCAACATCCTAATCTTCTTCCACTGTGTATAGGATTTTTCACTATTAACTCATCAAATTGGTATCAGAGCCACTAAACACTTAGTCTATAAATTCAATTAGCCCAAAAATTGAGATCCAAGGAGCAGTAGCCATGAACAATCTCAGTCAACCGAAATTTCCTATTTTTGGCAAAGATAACTATGAGAATTGGAATATCTAAATGAAGGTGCTCTTGGGATTCCAGGACTTATGAGTCTTGTTGGTAGAGGTTATGATGAGCCCAACTCTCAAGAACAAGAGGAGAGCTTGCAAGAGTTTCAAAGAAATCAATTGAAGGAGATGAGGTAGAAAGACAAAATTGCTTTATATTTTATCTATCAATGCATAGATAAGGTGAGCTTTGAAATGATTTCCATCATGATGACTACCAAGTAAGCATGAAACATTCTAAAAAGTTACTTTTGTGGACGATAAGACGATGAGGATGCAACTACAAATTCTATTAGACAAACTTGAGATGTTGAGCATGCACGATGATGAATCCATTGCTGATGATCTCACAAGAATGATGACCATTGTGAATCAAATCCGGAGATATGGCAAGAAACTTAAAAATACCATTGTGAACCAAACCCAGAAATAAGGCGAGAGATTTGAAAATGTAAGTGTAGTAGAAAAAAATTTATGCTCACTTAGTTCCAAGTTTGAGCATATTGTTGCAATTGAAGATTTAAAGGATCTTACTACTCTTAACTATCGATAATTTAAAAGTCATACTTGAAATTCATGAGCAAAAAATTAACAAGAAGTCTTCAACTTCACTTGAGCATGTCCTCCAGTCAAAGCTTTCTTTCAAGGAAGGCAATAATCAAGGGGAACCTTTCAATATGGTAGAAGCCGAGGCTATAGATGCTGTGGAAGAAACAGCGGTAGAAGAAGTAGAGAGAAGTATTCATTTGATGGGACATCTAAATGAGATTGTAAAGGATGTGTTTTGAGAAAGTATCATTAATCTAACTTCTCCAAGAAAGTGATGTCGAGAGCATAACAACTTCTTGAGCTTGTTCACACAGATATTTGGAGTCCATTGAATATGATGTCAAACGAAAAGAATAGGTATTTTCTCACCTTTATTAATAATTGTAATTGAAAGACTTGGTTAATTTCTTGATGAAAAATCTAAAATATGTAACGTATTCAAGGAGTTTAAAAGTGTTATAGAGAAGCAAAGTGGCCACTACATCGAGATGTGGTCCAATCAAGGAGGTGAATACACTTAGATGCTTTTATGAAATTTTGCAAAGAGTATGGAATTATACATTGTGTTTCACCATCCTATACATCCTAATTGAATGAAGTTTTCAAAAGGAAATATAGGACCATTCTCGACATGGTTCAAAGCATGTTGAAAGACATAGTTGTCTAGAGAATTTTGGGTTGAAATGGTCGCTTGTGTGGTTTATTTACTAAAATAGTATCCAACAAGAAGTGTTCCAATGATGACAGCCGAAGGGGCATGGAGTTTTCCCAAGCCTATTGTCAGGCACCATAGTGTTTGGGATGTGTTTCGTGTTACGAGAGGCTGAAAGGAAGAAACTTGATGACAAATATGAAAATTGTATTTTTCTTGGTTACGATAATAGAAACATGGATTGTAAGTTGTATAATCCTCTCACTAAAAAGTTATCATGAGTATATATGTGATTTTTGAAGAAGGTGATAAGTGGATTTGGAGCAAAAAGTAAATGATAAAGGTATAAATCTTGTTCTTGAAAAGGAAGAACCAACTGAATGAGTAAAGCCACAAGGGAGCTAAATCCTCCACCTAGTTCTCCAATGTTCCAAAGGAGTGTTAATCATTTTCGATCTAGATCATCATCTGCCTAACGAAGTGTCTGTTCATCATCGGAGTCTCGATTATGGAAGACAAGGAGTTTGCCAAAAATTTATAATGCCACTTAGGTTAACTACAATAATCTTAACTTGTTTTGTTTCTTTAGAGGATATGATCCATTTACTTTTGTAGAAGTTGTCCTAGAAGAAAAGTAGATAAAAGCCATGGATGAAGAGATCGAGGCAATAGGGGAAAAAAATGCACATAAAAACTCACCATTTTGTCAAAAGTCCAGAAAACTATTAGAATAGAGTGGATTAACAAAACAAAGAAAAGTGCAAGGATTCAAGGCGAGGTAGGTTATGGATAAAGATCCTAGATTAATTGGGTTTAAGAGGGGATGTTGAATGTCAATCCCAATTAACTAGGGAATTCAAAATTTGAAATTTGATTAGGTATGTTAAGTGTGTTTTATTGTATTGTCCCTGTGAGTTTCAATTGAATTTGTCTTGTAATTTGAATTTGAAATTTAATAGGCTCAGATTTAGTGCTATATTAATAATGTCATATGTATTGAAACATCATGGAATTGAATACCTTTGAATAAAAATTCTGAGTTTCTTCTCTATCTTCACCATCCTATCCTCAACTTTTTTCTATTTTGTATGGGATTTTCTGTCACTAACTCATCGCGTGGTTGTTTTTAGATTCTTCAAATTAATATAGGAGTTTTATTGAAGGACTATTATAGTAGGATTTCCTAAGAAAGATATAGTAGTAGGACTATACTTTGTCTGTTTTTTGATTAATGTTCATGATAATCTGGCCCTATAGTATATATAGGTGTGTGTAATCGTTCATCTTGATTTCCAAGCCCGTGAGTGGGTCTGATATATAAAATTACAAATGTCAGGTTGGCTAATTTTACTGGAATCCGGTTGAGGGTTTATTATGGCAATACCCTGAAATCCCATATGCGGAATTTGAAGAGTTATCCTTCATGTTATAAGTATCTGAGTGACTATTAAGTTGAGCTCTTCCTTTTTCTCGGTCTTGAATATGGATGAACGGCTTGAGGGGACATGCTTGTGGGGCTGGTGGCATGCAGGCATCTTGCCTATTTTGGAGCCCTGTTAAGTGATAGAACACAAGCCAGATGAGCCATATAGCCTAGAAAAACCATAAACCAGAATGGAAGAGCTTGCCCCACCCATAAGTAAATATTTTGTATTAGACACCTGAATCATATATTGAAAATTCGAGGAGTTTGTTTGGGGGGCCACAGTCGCGAGGCCAATAGCCTGCCCGGGGCATTACAATTATAAGTTGTCTTGCATGACAATCCATTCTTGTCATAGTGATTGAAGAAAACAATACAGCTTACCCTTTAAAGAGTTGTCGACTTATCCATTCGTATATTCATTTTCGTTTCTAACATTCGGTACTGAACTTCATGAACAGGGTTGCAATGATTCTGATTTTTGTTCCTTTGAAGTTTTCCAGGTAATTTTGTTCAGCTACAGTCCTAAAATACAAAACATTGATGCATGGATAAAAATACCGGTATCAACGGCTATATCGGTATTGAACATATTAAACATACATCAATATTTGATATGGGCGGAAGAAAATTTTCTAAAAATCGTACGTTTATGGGGCTATGTTTGCCGATATACTACCTACACAGCAATATATCATACGATATTGAAAAATATTAGTGTTAGATAGGATGGGAATATTTACATTAGTGATTTGGTGTCATACCTATCTCTGAAACATGTCAGTTCTTTACTTTCAGCAAAGCATGGAGCCTCATTTGAAAGACGACTTCAAGACCATTTGCAATGTGAAGAGTTGCAGCTATGATGACACGCAACCAGAGCTTAAGCCTAAACCTAATGAAGAGTTATAGGGATTATTAACTTCCCAGGGAGAAAACTACCTAAATTTGTTCCCCTCAATTCTTCATTTCATGGGCGACTCTGTTAAACATCCAGCCACGGGAAGCTGGTTTATCTAGGAAAGTTTTCTTTACATTGTAAGCCTACAGCTTATTTAGAAGCATGATGGTCACTTAGATTGCAGTGCTATTATCTTTCTTGTCATTTAGAAGCATGAACTTGTTCAGTGTTCAGTCGTCGTGCACGTTGTCGTTCTCGATTTACTGACAAAAGAGAATTTGCAAATCAAGCGCACTTTATGTCTTAACTTCTTTTTTTTGCAAGTAAGTAAATTGAAACTAAAATAAATAAAATTACAAGATGATATTCAAACTTCAAGTGTTTTGCCGACTTAGAGGTTGAACAACGAGTTAGGATATTTTTTTCGAGCATCATCATGAACCAATTCATAAAACCGAGCAAAAAAAATTGCCAAAATAACAGCTAGATGAGCATTATTTACTCAGAACAAAAGTAAAATATATATATTTTTTAATAAGTAAGTAAAGTGAAATAAAATAAATGAATATTACATAATGATATTCTAATTTCAAGTGTTTTGCTAACTTAGAAGTAGAACAACGAGCTAGGATATATCCCGAGCATCCCATGAACAAAATTATGAACCGAGTCAAAGAAAATTAAAAATCAACACTTAGATGAACATCACCTAAAGCGACTGTATGCATTCCGGCCCAACACCAAAACACACCGAAAAAACGGTTTCAAAAGCTAGAACATTAATGGGAGCGCCATAAAAATAGCGGCCTTAAAAACTGCTTCCCCCCGAAAAAACAAGGACATTTAAAAGGCCGGATATCAACGGACCCATCAGGAACTTATCCCACCATCATATTAGATTCAGTTGTTACCAGCAGCTGCACCCAACATTAGCCAATACCAAATCCACCCACAGCAACAGCTATGGCTATGTACACCACACTGCCTTCAGCAGAGAAGCTTGGGCAAAGAAGTGTTGCCAATAACCAGCAAATCGGGTAAGAGGCAGTCTGGAGGAGAAGCAATCCGGCAAATCAGGAAAATAGCAGATGGCCACGTCAGCAAGGAGAAGTAATCACCAAACTGGCAAAGAAGCGAACCAACACCAAACGATCCACGCCAGCAGTTAGAGCGGAATTCCAAACCGGGAGCAATAGAGAGAAGAAACCGGAATGCTCAATTCCACGTCAACAATTTGAATTCCATACCGGCAAGCAAGCCTGAGCATACCAGAAACATTTACCAGTCCGGTTTAAATGTCCATTCCGGGCAAAGGAATGAAGCCATCACCGAATGCCCACGTTAGCGGTTGGAACAGGTTGCCCAAACCGGAAGAGAGAGAAACAAGTCACTTGGATTTGCTGGACTTTTTTCGGCTCCGTGATTTTGGCGGAGCCTGGTCAAACCTACCATTGGAGCTTGCTGAAATCGGCTCCCCAATGCCTGAAACATCAGGGGAGTATTTACTTATAAGATGTGCGATAGGGCTGGGCGTGAGGTCCAGATCGATATCAGGCGCAGGCTCCATCTCCGAAATCTTTCCATCAGAAGGTGGGACCAGCAAGTCCTGGTTCTCAGCTACAGAACCAGGAAAGGGCAAGGTATCAATCGGGGATAAAACATCATCGAGAGGAGCCACTCCTTGGGCTTCTCTAGGAGTAGCAAATGGGGAAGAAATCAAATTGGGGGTAGAATCCACAAGGGCGACCTTAGAATCCATGCGACCCAGATTTGAACTGTGAAACTTGATCGGATGGCAAATATCACTGCAAGGAGCCATCTTCCTGCGGTGAGGAGCACAACTAGGAGCCACAGCTGACAAGATATCAGGAGCAAACAACACCCTTTTTAAACAGGGAGCCTTATCCAGCGGCTAAAATGGAGACGGTTCAGAAGGCTGCTCATCATCATCCAGCTCAATTTTGCCAGAAGCAGAGGCAGGACCAAGCGCAGCTAACAGAGACACCCCCGACGCAGCAATCTGATCATACCCCACTGTCTCGGCATCTCCCAAAACTGAAGAGACATCCTTCTTCGGGACCATCCTTCTCACCAAGATGATCGCATTGGGCCTTCAAATTCAACACCTCAAGGCCCACGTCAGAGACCGGGACTCATACAGACAAAGGGGGGGAAGAAGGAGTATCAGGATTCCTCAATTTGCAGGACATCCTAGCCGAAAGGGAAGAAGTCTGAGGGCAATATTTTGGAAAATCTCCCGTCCTGGGAGACATACCCGTAGGTCTAGGTCTCAAGGATTTGCCAGGAGCTTCCACCTCAACCTCAACAACCAGCTCCTCCTCGGAAGCAGAGCATTTGCTTAAAATAATTTTTGATGGGAGAACAGCATCCAGCTTGACCTCCACACATACCCGAGCATAAAGCATTCGATCCATCCTGGCCATGGCAGCATCAAAATTGATGGGAATGCCCACCGCGCTGCTAATCCAGCAGAGCCCCAGGGGGGTCCAGAAATCAACGGGGACATTCCTCAATTTAATCCAGATCAGACGAGAATTTAAATTCTCTTTGGCTAGTGGCAATCCAGGGTGCTATGAAAAAAATAGGGTTACCTCTGAATGTCCAAGGCCCTCTAGCCAGAACTTCATCCCTGTTAATATCAGAAGAAAATCTAAAGAGGAAGATGCCTTCAGCACTCTCAGTGATGTGGCGAAGGCCAAAACGCTGCCAGATCCGTCGAGCAATATGGGAAACAGTTTGGAAATGCAGGGATGTGCCAGCAAAGAAGCCCATTAATGTAGATTTCCATACCTCATTACTTTGTTGAATGACCTCAAGAGGAGAAGAGATACAGGCACATTCTCCATCCACAAACTGGGGGGGAAAGAAGTTGAGAACAGGGAAAGAAGGCTTACCACCGTTCTTCACCACTTCGGTCCAAGAGGGGATTAGCGATTCCGGCACCGTCGCAGCTTTTGGCGAGCAGAAGATGCTCTCAGCCGCCTCTAGAGAAGAAAGGAGAGCAAGAGTATCCAGACGCTGGATGAAGACAGACGGACAGGGTAAAGCCACAGTTCTAGAAGGACGATTGGGAGAAGATGGAAGACTGAGGTCCGGATGGGACTCAGGAGGAGCACCCAGGAGGACGGCCATGGCCGCCTCCGTCGGCGATGAAGCAGAGAGGAGTACCCGAGGCAGGGCAAAGAAATTTCGGTCTGCTCAGATTTCAAAATTAAAATCTCAACAGAAACGGAAGAACCAAAAATCTAGAGAGAAGGTGGAGCATCTCTCTCTATACATTCAAAAAGTAGCAGAAACAAAGACTAGGTTATTCACCTTGAAGTCCTGGTTCTGGAGAAAAATTTTCGGTGCATTTTATCTTTTATTTACGGTTCAAACTCAGAAAGTGTTCGTATGAGTCTTTGGGAGAGCCTTAGACAGATGGCTTCCTTCCCGGGTGATCTCCCTTGGACTGTGCTTGGGGATTTCAATGCTATACGGTCTTTATCTGAGGCACTTGGAGGAGTTTGGCACCAAAAAAGTTCAGCAGATCTTGACAAATGCCTCCGAGAGTGTGATCTGGAAGATGTGTGCCACGATGGTATGCATTATACATGGAATGATGGGCGGGAGCCTCCTAACCAAATTTTCAGGAAGCTAGATAGAGTTTTGGCAAATGGGCATTGGTTGGATTCTTTTAGAAGGGCCAAAGCAACCTTTCCACCTCCCAGACTGTCTGATCATTCTCCTGCGTCCTTCCATCAGATGAATCGAATAGAAAGCATGGGATGTTTCGGTTTAATAATTTTCTAACCAAATCCCCAAGATTTCACCAAGTGGTAAACGATGCCTCGGTTGATGAGGTCAGAGGCACACCCATGTATCGGGTGGTGTTCAAACTAAAAAAGACAAAGAATGCACTGAAAACTATAAATATTCTTGAAGGTGACGTTCATGATGAAGTCTTATGCACCCGGAAAAAATTAGAGGAAATTTAAGGTCCCCCCTTCCCCATTTGGATGTTTCCACGAGGAACAATCATGTAAGGCTGCTTATCAATGAGCCATGGCAAAGGAGGCTGAATTTATTCAACAAAAAGCTAAGACAAGATGGCTTAAAGAGGGAGACGGTGCACAAAAGTTTTTTTTTCAGATCGTAAACGAAAACAATAATAGGAAAAGAATCATCTCCCTGCTAGACGAGTCTGGGAACCCAACTGTTGGGGCTGAGGCTATCCAAAAATTGATTGTTGATCACTTCAGGAAAGCCCTTGGATTTGGACGCAATGGTCGGTTGGCAGATGTTTCACGGATCCGGCCTTACGTCCAACACACTGTTCCGAACGGTCTAACAGGCACACTCATTGGTCCAGTATCTGAGGAGGAGATTCGAAAGGCGATATTCTCTATTGGAGATGATAGAGCTCCAAGCCCGGACGGTTTCACTTCTAAATTTTTTAAGGCTTCATGGGAAGTTGTTAGTCAGTCTATTTGTGAAGCCATCAGTGATTTCTTCAATCATGGAAAACTTCTTAAACAATTGAACACAACTATTATCAGCCTTATCCCGAATGTGCAATCTCCACGAACTGTTTCCGACTACCAACTCATATCATGTTGTAATATCATCTATAAAGCAATTTTAAAGATTATTGCAAACCGATTAAAGATGACATTACCCTATCTAGTCGGTAAGTGCCAAACGGCTTTTGTTGCTGGACGTCAAATAAGTGACAATATCCTTCTGGCTTAGGTGCTCCTACATAAGTATCATCTTGGTCATGACCCTCCCAGATGTACTATGAAGATTGATATGATGAAAGCATATGACTCAGTACACTGGGACTTCATTATTACTATGTTGTCACTTATGAATTTTTCTCCTCAAATGGTTGAATGGATTAGGCAATGCATAACCCTTTTTTGGGATAAGTAATTAATTGTATTAAATTAAAATAAAATGTATAAAGAACTATGTTTTTTACCAAGTATTTTGCCGACTTGGAAAAAAAAACATAGAAATAAGGGGAACCCCTAAACACATGACAAAAGTCATTAAAAAAAATTACAGAAATATTTGATTACTGTAAATGAAAAATCCAATCGGATCTTGCAGCCAAGCCACTCCGTCCTAGGAGTCAAGAAGGCATGGCGGATAAAAACAAATGCACTCCGGGAGCACAACAAAGGCACTCCGTCCAGATTGAGGAATAACACTCCGCCTAATC
>JAOVVI020015561.1:0-11149 GCA_028571085.2 Nepenthes alata
GTCTTGGGCTTTCCAGCTCTTGGGCCCGTCTTCTCATTGGGCCGTCAAAAGCGTTGACTGGCCTTCTTGGGCTTCTGTTGACCTCTATTTGGGCCAGCCCATTATTGGTGTACCCATCAATATGTAAGGTAAATAATAAATGCAATAAAACAAAGGTCATGGAAAATACCAGAATTCATGATCAATGCCATTTTTTGAAGTTCATAACTCAGTGTTAATTTTCAAAGTTCATAATCTAGTATCAAATTTTGAAGTTCATGATTCAGCATCAAAATTTCAAAGTTCATAATCCAATGTGAAATTTTGAAGTTCATGATTTAGCGTTGAAATTCTGAAGTTCATAATCCAGTATCAAATTTCAAAGTTCATGATTCAGCGTCAAATTCCAGAGTTTCATAATTTCACAATTTAAATGCCAATTTCCAAAGTTCATATACGAATGTCATTTTTATCAGTCCTTCCATTCTTAATTCTGTTGTTCAAAGGGACTTAGACTAGTAGACCCTACCAACCAAGGGAGGAGTAATCGAGGATAGATTACGTTCGCTCAACACAATCAAAAGCTAAAGTTTAAAAGTCATATCCATTTTCATTTCCATTCCATATTCAAAGTTCAAAGTTCAAATTTTTATCCTAAGGGTGGACCACATATCATTTCATGGACGGAGTTATCCTTGATTACCACCGTAACATTCTAAGACATGCCAGAGAACCTTATCTTACTGTGTAACAGTTCTAAGTCTGATCTTATTTGTTCATAGTTCATAATCAAAATTCTTCCTGTCTTAAAGCCAATTCAAAGTTCATACATTCCATATTTCAGACAAATTCAAAGGTCCTTCATATTTTGTCATTCTAGTTACATACAGGATTTTCATGCGAAGTAATCCGGACATGAATTGAACATAAAGCATGGGCCAAAATGTGAAATCAGAATCAGGAGTTACAATTTCATAATCATGGAACTTAGATCAAAATCATGAAATTCTTATATTTTTCGTTACGAACTTCAGGGATGGGGTTTTAAAGCGTAAATAACGAAATAGAGATATTCAAAAGCAGTGAACATAGAAAATGAGTTCCGAAGTACTCTTACCTGATTTTCGAACTCCTTACTCCATTCTGGCCTAAGACTCTTTCTTCCTTTTTGTCTTCTACTTCCCAATTTCTTCACATATTTTTTCCAACTCTTTTCTTCACTACCGAGCTCGTCATTTATAGAGAATGGGTTAGGTGAGAGTAAGTGGGATAAATCAACTACTTGGTACTTCTTTTCAAGAAGGTTAGCAAAATAGGTGGGAACAGTTTACTTACTCTGAATAGGCAGAACAAGTTAACGAAGTAGGTAAATATTCTCCGGTTATTAACAAGGACGATTTTTATTAAATTCAACCTACTCCGGTCAATATTTACAACTCCAGTCAATATTACTAAATCCGTTCAATATTTATACTTTCAGCAGACCATCAAATCTGGCCATCGTTGACTCCGGCCATCATCACTGTGCCACCATGTCACTCCGGCCATCACCATACCACCACCTCACTCCGGCCTTCATCACCCACGACGCTACTCTGGGCATCACCATACCACCACCTCACTCTGGCCTTCACTAAGCCATCACCTCACTCTGGCCTTCATCAAACACCACACCACTACGGCCATCACCAACCACCACACCAACTCCGGCCTTCATCAAACCATCACCTCAGTCCAGCCTCCATCAAACACCACTCCACTCCGGCCAACACCACACCAACTTTGGCCTTCACCAAACCATCACCTCACTTCGGCCTTCATCAAACACCGCACCAACTTTGGCCTTCACCAAACCATCACCTCACTCCGGCCTTCATCAAACACGACACCAACTATGGCCTCCATCAAGCACCACACCAACTCCGGCCTCCATCAACCACCACACCAACTCCGGCCATCATCACTCCTCCCTAATTATCATGTTTTCAGGATCGAGATCTCACAGGATGCCTCTCAAATCAGCTAAATTTCTATGAAATTCAGCAAGAAGTTCATGAGAGCTCATTCCCATTCTAATTTTTTGAGTTGTTTACCAATTAAATTAAGTAATTAAAATATAAACTTTGGCAAGAAAGGAGAAGAGACATGAGGGCAATGAAGGAATTAAAAACATATTAAAAATTCAACACCAATAGAACACCAACAATTGGCTAAAGGAGGGAGAGCCACCTTAGTACTTTTGCATGGCTTAGTTTAACAAGACTTTGCCACTTCATGGGGGCATGTGGCAACTCTAAAGTTTTTGAGTGATGACTAAGCATATTGGCAAGTAATTAAATAAAAAGAAAAGAGAAAGAAACCGTGGGGAGTTGACTATTCAGTTTAAAAAAAAAACTAAACAATTAGTATTGATGGTCCATGTTTGGTAACCGTTTTGCCTTAACTCTCCATGGTAACCTCCCACAAGATAATTGATGAAATTATCTTGATAAATAGTGTGGGTTATTTGGTTTTTATCCCTAAGTCTAATTCTCTAAGAATACACCAT
The DNA here is from genome assembly GCA_028571085.2 of Nepenthes alata. Taxonomy (NCBI): domain Eukaryota; kingdom Viridiplantae; phylum Streptophyta; class Magnoliopsida; order Caryophyllales; family Nepenthaceae; genus Nepenthes; species Nepenthes alata. Next base: position 2,528 of record JAOVVI020015561.1, read on the forward strand.
TGATAAGGGATCGAAGACTTGGAAGATCAAAAATCATAAGTGGACATTTTCGTGGAAAAACAAAATAGAGAAACAATGGCGGGAGGTTAGTCAATCCTTAATTTTATTTCATATTTTAATCTTTTTATGTATGATTAGACCGGTTATTTTACTAGCATTTGGTATTAGAGACGTTGAACCTTTACCTTGAATCTGTTTTGTATTTTTGTTATTTTCTTAAATTTTAAAAATTTTTTAAGGTTTAAATATTTGTGAATATTTGATGAAAACTAATTTCAGAAATTATTAAAAATTTTAATTTTTAACATTTTTATATATTTTACATCAATTTTGATGTAAAAATGGTAGAGTTTTTATCGGATCAGAAATCGGATAAAATTGGGTTTGGGTGAATCCGACGGAGGTTGAAGACGACCTTAAACGACGTTGTTTTGCTATACCACTATGATAAAAAAAACTATAAATTGGGCTTGTTCTATGTCGGCTCACGTTTGCGCGTCCGCATCCATTCTAGCGGCCTGGGCCGGCAACTTCGCGCGGGGTAACATGCAGGGGCAGGATTTGATCCTGCGTGTCCTGCATAGGCAAATGAAGTGGCGGCCACTGCACTGCCACGCACATTTATTAATTGTAAAAGGGTATTAATTCCCTTTATACCATAAATGCATATTATTAATTTTTATAATACATGTATATAATTATGTATATATATAATTATATTTATTATTATATATAAATTTTATTATATAATGTTTAAAAATATAATTATATATATTTGTGTATAATATATAGTGATTAATATAATTTAATTAATTAGAAATTGACCACAATATTTTTAATTAATAAAATTATATTTTATTATCAAATGTGATATAAGGACATTAATTGTGACTAATTATTTTAATATAATAAAATTCATCCCATGAAAAGTTTTATTATATTAAATTGATCACTTAGGATAAAATATCAAATTATTTTTTTAATTAGCTGACAGGAATTAAGAATTATAATATAATTTAATAATTTTATCATATAGTTTGGATATGAATATACTTGAATTAAAAATTTTACCCACAAGTAATTTTTACGTTAATTGATTCATAATATATGCTTTATATTGGTAAAATATGTTCTATATTAACTTGTCAACCTCATTTATTATTTGTTAAGTATGTAGTTTTAATTTTATACAGTTGTATAATTTGTTAATTGTTTTGATATTAGATGTTATATTTTCGAACTGAAAGTTGATAACTATAAAGTTTGGAAGGAGAAAATTATTCTTTATTCAGGGTGGATGGATATTGATTATGTTATAAGGAAAGATGAACCATCCGTTCTTACTGAAATCAACACTCCGGTTGATGTAGCTCTTTATGAACGATGGGAGCGATCTAATTGCTTCAGTGTGATATTCATAACTACTATAATTTTTGTTGGTATTCGTGGTTCTATTTATCAGTATAATAATGCGTAAGATTTGTTGAAAGCTATTGATGAACAATTTGAGACTTCAGATAAAGCACTTGCTACAACTCTCGACTCAACTATATTTTATCCCAACAGCTCTTGACTATCTCATATCATTGGATCCTGATTATATTTTAAGCCTACGACTCTCGGCTATCTCATATCATTAGATCGCATATCGACCCACCAGAGTCTCGAATCACCATGGTCCCACACATATCGACCCACCAAGCCCTCGGCAACGTGCATGTTAAATGCAAGGCACAAAGCAAGCTTCACACTCATTTCCATATTGATATACAAATATAAAAATATATAGTATCCGATATTTATCTATTTTTAAAAAAATAATAAAACCCTCAAATATTAATAGAACAAAACAAAATCCTTAAACAACTAGTAAAACTCGTGTATGTACTGAGAAAAATGGATGGGTTAAGTAAAATATGTATGCACGACTTTAAACCTCCAAATCATAATCAAAATTTATCAAATGCTAAAATAGACAAAGGATATGGTTAGAGAATACTAGCCTCAACCTTATACTAAATAAATCTGACAAAAGGATACTCAGATTAATCTGATCTCCACTTTCTCTCTCCTCTTCCCCTTTACACGAGCTCTGCTTCTACTGCTACTCTCCTTTCACTCTCTTTTTTTTATTATTTTCCTTACTGCTCCTCTGCCATAGCCCTCCCCCTACCTTTTTTATTCTATTATTATTTTTGTTATTTTTGTTGTCATTTTTCTTTCCCGACTTTTTTAGTACATTTTTTTCTTGATCGTAGAAACCCGTAGGATTTTACTCTATAATTATGGTTATCAAGGTTTCATTTTATCGTCAAAATTATGCCTTGAATATTTCTACTTATTGTGTTATATTTTATATACTTTTGATTGGTTATTACATTTAGATCTGAATATATTTTATACATATAATATATTCTTATTTACATTTATTCTGTAATTTAAAAAGGATCAATATAAGTTGTGCTTTGAGACTCCATAGTCCATTTCAATTGGTATCAAAGACTCACTCTGATCCGTGACCCCAATCTAGATGTATACGAGTCATTCTCTATCCATTCCTCCCTACTTTGATAGGAGCCATTACGCTTATTAGAAGGTGCACCAAACATCCTTTATAAAATCTATGAATAAATGCATATGCACTAACACTTAATCTGGATGGACACCACCCAGAAGTACTACTAGTGATGAACCAAAAGTTCTATCTTTATGGTCAAAAGAAGAACTTAATGCCTGTAATTAAAATTATAAGGGACTGCATGCTATTTTTATGATTGTATCCCTTGAAGAGTTTAAGCATACTTTGATGTGTGAGACCTCAAAAGATATATGATATATTCTTAAAATTATCCATGAAGAAACCAAAGTAGTCAAAATTTCAAAATTACAAAGCCTACTACTAGATTTGAGGAAATTATGATGAAGGATGATGAGACATTTGATAAATTTTATACTAAATTAAATGACATAGTCAACTCTATGTTTAATTTAGGTGAAAAATTTTTTGAGAATAGAATTGTTCAAAAAGTAAAGATTTTGACAAAATAAAAATTAAAGAACTTGTTGGATTTCTTCAAACATATGAACATATACTCTTATAGTAAAAGAAGACCAAATCCATTGCCCTTAAATCGGTTAAGGAACACGCATTCTCATAGTTGTGCAGCGATGAAGATTTTGTCTTGTTTTTAAAGAATTTTAAAAAATATTTTTTTAAAAATAAAGCCTCATCTGACAAACAAAAAGTGAATTCAAAAATTTTAATATCTCCTAAAAGTGACAAGAAGGACAAATACGAGAATAAAGACACAAAACTAAAAACCACTCAAGGGGCACAATGTCTTGAATGCTAAGGATTTTGGCATATTAGAGCTGAACGTCTAAATTTTAAACGCCAATAAGGTCTAGCTATGAAAGCTAATACTACATTAAGCGATGATAAAGACGAAGATAATGAAAGATGTATTGAAGAAGGCCAAGAAAAATATATAGCTTTTGTAACTTCTGCGTTTAGAAGTGACAAGAATTTAGAAGAAAGCCCGGATCAAACTAATGACTCTAGCAACGAGTCAAAAGCTCACTGTTTGACCTTCAGGATGTATATGATAGATTGTTTAAGAAATGTCTAAATATCAAGAAAACTAATGCACCCCTAAAGTGTAAATTGATGGAAATCGAAAAGAAAAAAAGTCACTATTAGAACTTAGCTAGACACAAAAACTCAAGCACTTAAAAAATTAAACAGCTCTTTTTCTGAAATAATTATGACCCTTGAATTAGATCTTGAACGTACTCAAAATAATCTAAATAATTTTTAAGTGGATCCAAGCAATTGGATCATATGCTTTGTCTACTAAAAGTCGGCAATAACAAAATAGGGTTGGGATATTCCGCTAATGCCTTAAATGCTAATGTTAACTCAAAAATTGTCTTTGTCCCATCTACATCCATTTCAAGATGAAGTAGTACATCATCTGTCCCCATTGATTAGAAGCCAAGCATTTTTACAAAGATTCAGGCTAATGCATGAAATGTTCCATCCACAAATAGTCGAAGGAATCTTGTCTTTAATCAAACGAGAAAGCAAGGTAACAAATCTTAGTCTACTACTAACCTCACTCCAACATGTCATGGTTGTGGAAAAATTTGACATATTCGCCCCACTGTTTAATCACAAATTTTCAAAACAATTTCATTCAAAGTCCTAAGATGGAGACACTAGTCAATCAAGTCAAACTATTGAATGATCAAGTGATGAATCTATAGAAAATAATAAAATTTGGAAAGAAATATAGGTCAAGAAGAGTGATCTAACATATCAATGAGCAATATTGCCCTTATAATAATTTATGCTTGTTACATTATATCAAATTAATTTAGTTTTATATAAAATAGAAAAACATAAAATGCATTGTTCATTGTACCTGACAAGAACTTGATTAGAGCTTTTGCGCAGAATGCCAAGTCATCGCACATCAAACGTGCTTGAGGCGTGCTCGCGTGTAGCGCCGCTATGTCTTTATCATCCAATGCTACTCAAGTGATGATTTTTCTCTCTCCTCAACACACCACATTCATATTTTATTCTTCTAGCTTCTCCTCTCCGCTCTCTACCTTCCACATCATCCCAATCCTCCAGATATGCTCTTCCCCCTTCACATTGTGGGCACAATAAAAAATGTTTACTCCATGGAAGTCATTCACTAGAAAATCTGTTGGTAAGCATCCTCGGCTGGGCAGTCCTTAGCACTTGATTGTTTTGTTAATGCCAAAGCTAAGGAATCATTTAACAACCATATGTCTCAAAGGTAACTTACCCTTGAACAAAAAGTTAACCTCGCATCCCTTGACCCACCTATCACCTCTCTATTCATGAACCGACATTGGAAACTTGTTCTAACGAACCTCATCCCCCTTCTGAACTCTTGATTCATGAGTTTTTTCCTAACATCTTTGATCTTGACCTATCGAAGTGTTCCTTGACAATATTCTTAAGGGGGAGTCACCTCTAGATTACCCTAAAAATGATCTCCTACACTCTCAATATTTCTTGGGTTGACCATTCGAACTATCCATACCAGTGGAATACTATGCCACATCACAATAAGGCATCCTCTTTTCTTCATGGCTCCACCATAGAGTGGTATGGTAGATCATCCAAAAAAAAATTTTCACCCCTCGGAGGATGATAATGTACCAGATTATACTGATTGATCTGTTTTGAGCCACACGCTTCTTATCTATCCCGCTCAATAAAGCCTTATTCCATTATACTCTCTTGCATGGGTGACCGGTTAAATTACCATCCCACCTATTTTCACATATCATCAATATTTTTGTTACCAAGAAGGATGACAACATTTTCCATGGTTGTCTCATCCAATACCTCATAATGAATTTAGGCGTTTAGTTTTTGGATCTCCCTCATGCACGGTTGGGTCGACCCATCACTTGCACTACCTTCAAACAAAGCCGAGCCTACACCCATAGGCTCTCCTCAGCTCCTAATGATCCTTTAGATGAGGGTGTTCCATGGGAACCTCCTTTTTCAGCCCAGGTAGCCCGTATTATTCTGGACTGTCCTATCTTGATCAATTCTGTCCTAACCCATCCAATCCTCCTCTGTCATTTGCCTCTTCCTCCTCTTTGATTATGGGGCAACTCTCCCAAATTACCAATTGACTTGAGCGGCTGTCTTGTCTCAGGAGTGGATGTTTACTTCTCATGTGTAGCTACCGTCCAAAATGCTCAAAAACTTTCAACGCCTTGACATCTGCCTTGCTACTCAGGAGGGGCAGCTTACCTGTCTATCTTTAGCATGGCAGTCTCGCTATAATTATTTTTAGTTTGATTCATACCCTTCCTTTGGTCATTCATGACAAAAAGGGAGAGTAGTTATCTTAGGAGGAGCTTGACTCGCTTGGCTATATCTTAGGAGCAGTCCTTTGTTTTTTAGTTTTTACATTTGTGTTGGACATGCGTTGTACCTCTCTTATTAATATCCTTGATATAATCTGCTCTCATACTTCTCTTTGCTCTTGTTTTACTATTTTTATTTTTGTACTAACCTTATCAGAATAGGAGTAACACATTTTACTGTACCTTATTTAGCTCCTTCACTTTATGTTTACTATGTATGTTGTACTTTAGGCACAGATTATTATGTATATAGGTTCTATCTCAGCAATGTCTAGATCCTTAATTCACTTGTATTTTGGTTTATTACTTTTGTAGGATTTTACAACGGAATTACTAAAGGAGAAGATTGTTAGGCATATTTATGTATTAGTATATTTTGTGACCATGTTAGTCATTCACTGGTGAAGATTTTATTGTCCTGAAAATCTATATCAAGTTTCTGCTCGATATTCGCTGAAGTGTAACTCCTATTATCCACGCCTGTCTAGCACCTATATTGCGCTTGAGCATCATTTCCCATGTGTCCACACTTACGGCATGCCTGATCCATGCACGAGCACCATTTCCCATGTGTCTACCCTCGAGGCACACCCGATCATCGCACGAGTACCATTGCCTGAGTGGCGACACTTGATGAGCACCTGACGCATGCTCAAGGTGTCATTTCCCGAGTGTCAGTGCTTGAGGCCTTCCCAAGTTGTGCTCATGCACTACGGCACGTACTTAGTGCAAGCCTGGTCGTGATTGACATCCACCCGAGCCACGCTTGAGCGTCGAGGCACACATTCCTAAACAGTCATATTTTTTAACCTAGTTTTTAAACCTTTTTATAAATAGTCACCTTCTTCTCCTTATTTTAGACTTATGAAGAAATACTTTGTTGGTCGTTCAGTGAATAATTTCTCACTTTTTTGCTTGTTAATTAGTCCATTCGAGAAAACTTATCCTCAACTATTGTGCTTCCATTATAAAGTTTTCTCACCTTATTTTACTTTATCTTATGCATATTTTTTCACTTGTTAACCTTCATAAGCGATATCGGTAGCGTGAAAATTGTGATCCAGTAGTGTACGAAGATTTGACAGCTCATGAAAGAAGAATGACAAGAAGACTGGAAGGTGTCCAATTCCATTGTTATGGGCAAATCTAAGAAATTTCACAGTATGGGTTATAAGACGAGAGTAAGTCATCTAAATTAGTGCGTTTATATTACCTAATTTGTTAGTTGACTTTCTTAATACATTTCTTTCCTTACCATAGAAGATTGGAGGATTTTTTTTTATAACCATAATTATCGAGGTTTTCCTTCGTCACCAACATCGTACCTTGAGTATTGTTGATTATTGTGTTATATTTTATATGCTTTTGATTGGTTATTACATCTAGATCTGAATATATTTTATATAAATCATATATTTATATTTACATTTATTCTGTAATTTAAAAAGTGGTCAAAACAAATTGTGCTTTGGGACTCCATAGCCCATTTCACAACTCATATAGTGTCGCTACCTCTATTTTCCTTTGTAGTCTGACGATGAAATTCATGGAGACACCCTCCTATCTTAGAATTGGCTTTGACTGAAGCTTCCCTACTTGCCTTTGATGTTCTACCTTAACTTGCTGACAAACCATGCATCTAAAAAAAAAATATGCAATATCCCTCCTCATACCATTCCACCAAAAAGTCCTCCTTAAGTCATGATACATCTTTGTAGATCTTGAATACAATGTATATTTGGAGCAATGTGCCTCCACAATCTCCTTTCTCAATCTTACCAAGTTAGGAACACAAATTCAATCTTAAAAATTAGAGTCCCATTCTTCCTAATCTCATGCTCTACGTAAGACTCCCAAGGTAGCTCCTTTTGAGCTACACAAATCCTCTCCAACTATATCAGCTGCACTTTGAGGTAAGATATTGTCATCTAAGGATCACTCAAATGTAGCCAAATGTCACAATCATCAAACTTCTCCAACATCATCCACTCTCTCATCATCATGTAGCCAAAAGACTGGCTAATTTTTTACTGAGTATATCGGCCACTACATTCTCCTTGTTAGATTAATACAAAATCTTGCAGTCATAGCCCTTGAGAAGCTCCATTCGTGCATGTGTCGTATATTTTGCTCTTTCTGTAAGAAGAGGTATTTCAAACTTTTATGGTATATAGATGATTAACTACTCTACATATAGGTAGTGCCTCCATGACTTTAGTGAAATGGTGATTATGAGTTGAATATCTCTACTCATAGGGTTTCAAGTGTTAGGACTCATAAACGGTTACCTTCTTATGATGCATCAACACACAATTTAAGCCCATCAGTGAGGCATTATAATACACTCTAAATCCACCTGATCCTTGTGGAATTATCAAAATAGGTGTGGTGGTTAATCTATACTTTAACTCTTGAAATTTCTACTCACAATAATCAGACTAAATAAATTTTACATCTTTCTGAGTTAGCTTCGTTATCAACAAATGATACCAGAAAAGCCCTCTACAAACCTCCTAAAATAACCGCCTAAGCGAAAAAAGTTCCTTACCTCATATAGATATTCATTATTGCCTCGATCTTAGATGAATCTATAAACACTCTATCTCCTGAAATGAAATGGCTTAAAAATGTAAGTTCTTTTAGCCAAAATCCACATTTCTAAAACCTAGTTTACAAATGATCCATATGCAACTTCTTAAGCGC
>JAOVVI020015562.1:0-11148 GCA_028571085.2 Nepenthes alata
TATGATTATTTGTCGATTTATATGAACTTTGATAATTACATGTTTAAAGAAAAGGCTTCCAACCCTTGAGAAAAGACCTGCAGTTTGGTTAAAAGAAAGGTATTCGGAACTTGTTCCATGAAAAAGAACTCCGTTCTTTTAAGAAAAAGAGCTCCGGCCTTTTTAGAAAAAGAGCTCCGACCTTATGAGAAAAAGCACTCCGTCCTTTTAAGAAAAAGAGCTCCAGACTTTTGATAAAAAAGTACTTCGTCCTTTTAAGAAAAAGTGCTCCGGACTTTCGATGAAAAAGTACTCGGTCCTTTTAAGAAAAAGAGCTCCAGCCGTTTTAGAAAAAGTGCTCCGGCCTTTTGAGAAAAAGCACACCGTCCTTTTAAGAAAAAAGAGCTCCAGGCTTTTGATGAAAAAGTACTCTGTCCTTTTAAGAAAAAGAGCTCTAGACTTTTGATGAAAAAGTACTTCGTCCTTTTAAGAAAAAGAGCTCCAGCCTTTTTAGAAAAAGAGCTCCGGCCTTTTGAGAAAAAGCACACCGTCCTTTTAAGAAAAAAGAGCTCCAGGATTTTGATGAAAAAGTACTCCGTCCTTTTAAGAAAAAAGAGCTCCGAACTTTTGATGAAAAAGTACTTCGTCCTTTTAAGAAAAAGAGCTCAAGCCTTTTCAGAAAAAGATCTCCAGCCTTTGAGCTTCGGCTTTTATCAAAAAAGAACTCCGGCCTTTGAGCTTCGACTTTTATTAAAAAAGAACTCTGGCCTTTGAGCTTCAATTTTTATTGAAAAAGAACTCCGGCATTTGAATTCCAGTTTTTAGTAAAAAGAACTCCGACTTTCAGTAAAAAGAACTTCAGCTTTTGAGAAAAGAACTTCGATTTTAAGATTATTAAATGAAATGTTTACGGACTTTAATTATGAAGTTAAAGAACAAATGCTATAAGAACAAGAAAAATATATCTAATCCGGACAGCAAGTGAAACTCTATGACTTTTGACTTTCGAACTATGACGTATGGCCATTAAAAGACATAAACTAAGAACCGAGTCTCCATTAAACTTGATGTTAAAGATGGATAAAGGATATTAGAGTGACACTCAAGGACTGCCTCTTGGGCCACGACGGGAGACTTTTGGTGGCATAAGACTTTTGGACTACCCCGTATGCCGGGTTAAAGGCATTATATCCCACCTCGGGGAGCATAATGAGAGGATACGGCTTTAGGTTGTGGGTTAGCACACAATCCTTTCTCAATATTGTCCACTCCCGTCCGGTCCCTAAATATGATAAGAATTTCGAATGGTTTTTATTAATCTTCTAAAGACAAGATAACAAGAATAAGAACAAGGACTTTCTGAACTAAAGAAGAAATTATATGGGGATTTTATATATTGAAGTTATCCTTACTTTGATCTGATTATATGTTTATGTTTTCTACATGTGAGTATCTTGCTGGGCTTTGTAGCTCACTCTTGCCACTTTTGAGATGAAGAAAGGCTTATGGAGGATGAAGTTGAGTAAGAGCATATGAAGTAGCTAGACGGCATAGCTAGCTGGAGCTGATCAATGAAGAACTTGATTTATTCCTTTTGATGTTTTGAGAAGACTTGTAGAACAGTTCCGCTGTATAAGAATCTATGGATGTCAGCATGTTTCCGTGATTCCTTTTTGATAAATGAAATTAATAATTCTAGTATACATCTCAGGACATTCAGGTCCATCTAACCTTAGTGTTGGCCGGCCAAGTATGAAATTAAAACCGGAAGACCAGCTCATGTAGTTCTGCCTCAAGCAATCCTGTGTAGGAAAAAAAGGAAAAATTTGTATGACCACCTAATTATTATCTATTAATTTATTTTAAGGCAAGGATTTAGGCTTGACGGCGGCTTTATATGGTGGATTAAGGCCGGACCGTCACACATTATGCCCGGTATGGCGCATTTGCCGGTATGGATCCTTATTGCTGGTTTGGCCCAATTGCCGAGTATGATGTATTTTGGCTGGTTTTGGTGCTCTCGTCATAATGCTGCTTGTTGCCGGTCAAAGATGTTGCAATACTATTGTTGTCTCTGCTCGAGAGGATTAAGTGTCAACATCCCAGTCAATGGGTTGACCGGCGATGGTGCAATTAGACGTACGGTAAGCCAAGGTTGCACTGGTCGGCTAGTAGGAATTTCGACCGTTAGTATGGACACTGTTATCTACTGTTTTACCAGCTTGGTTGTTGGCCGTAGACGGATGTAACTCTATTTATTTTTTGCCTTCTACACTTTGGTTTCGTGACATGTTTCACAGTGCTAGGGGAATGCCCTAGGATTTCTGTTTTGAATTCAAGTTGGCAAAACACGTGGAGATAGAACAATGATTTTGTATTTCTTTTCTTTTTTTCATTAATAAAACCTAGTTACTTACAAAAAAAGAAAAAAAGGAGAGCGATGCTACTCAATCGCAGGATACTGATCAGCCTAATTTTAGTGATCAGGAGGGCGAGAAATCATGAAGTTTAACTAAAGCTCCACATGAACCAATGTTAAATCAGCTGAGAACCTTGGGTAGGGACGCCATTGCTCTGGGGAACAGTAATGGTATCTCTTCGACCACTGGCATTTTGGAGGTTTTGAAATCTTCAACCAGTGTATTGGAGCTGCTGGAATAGGACCAACAGATGATCCTTGTAAATTGGGATAATACTGTTAGTGTGACGTTTGGTGCCGATATGGGTCATAGCTCAATGCGCCAGTGCTTGCTACTCCCTAACTCGACTTACTCATGTTCCAATATCAATAAGCTGCTCAAAGAACAAGGTTCGGGTAGGCAGGGGTCAGCTCCAACTGATGCCACATCCGAGAGGGCACAACCCAAAGACCTATCATCTGTAGTGACTAGGACAGCCGTCGTAAGTAATTCGCCTAGTCCAAATGCATGCGATGGACCTCCTTAAAAGGTACACTGTCGAAATCTGCCCATAAAAAAAACAGAGGGGCGAAAAAGAAACCCCCCACACCTACTCCCCATGCTTAGTATTGCTTCATGGAATGTGCGGGGATTGAATGGTAAAATCATGAGATATGAGACTCGTCAGTTCATCATATCTTCTAGATGTGATATCATTGGTTTGGTCGAAACAAAAGGTAGAGAAAAGAATGCCGCTTCAATGGCTCATACCCTCATGCCTTCATGGAAATGGGGTATGAATTATTCGGATACCTCATATGGGTGTATTTGGATCGGATAGAATCCTGATCTAGTCGATGTAGATATTATTTCCAAGGATGATCAAGCTATCCACTGTAAAACTACTTATAAACTGGATGGGATGGACCGGCTCCTATCTATTATATACAGTGCTAATATGGAAGCCCAAAGGCATGATATTTGGGAAAGCATTAGGAGGATGAGAGATCTTGCCCAAGATCTACCATGGGCTGTTATGGGGGACTTTAATGCCATACGGATGCATTTGGAAGGATTGGGAGGCATTTGGCATGCACCTAGTAGCATGGCCCTTGACTCCTGCTTTAATGAGTGTGATCTCGTGGATGTCTGCCATGAAGGTCTATACTACACATGGCATGATGGCAGGGACGCTTCTATCCGAATATACAAGAAGCTCGACTGGGTGTTAGTGAATGACAATTGGCTCATCAGTCACACTCCATATAAAAGCCATCTTCCTTCCAGCTAGATTATCCGACCATACTCCCTGTATCCTGCAATTGATGGACACACTACAACACTGGTAAGTGTTGTTCCGATTCAACAACTGTCTCACTTCTCACCCTCGTTGCCTCCTAATGGTAAGTGAAGTTTGGCAGATGAACAACAATGGGTATCCCATGTTCAAACTCATGTATAATTTGAAATGTACTAAACAGCTCCTCAAAGACCTCAATTAAGCACATGGGAGTGTTTTTGAGGAAGTGGTCCATGCGCGTCAAGCTTTGGAGGATTTTCAAAAGACTCATCCTAGCCAATATCGTAGTGAATCCTCCAATGATGCCGAATGATCTTACAAGGACAATTATCTTAGAGCTTTGGCAAAGGAAATTGAGCTCTTACACCAAAAGGCTAAGCTTCACTGGCTCAAGGATGGGGATCAATGCACGAAATATTTCTTCCACTCAATTACCATGAAATCTAACCGAAATAGAATCTGTTCCCTAACAAAAAATGACAGTGAAAGTACCTGGAGCATGGAAGAGATTAAGAAGCTTATTGTGGACCATTTCCAGTGCCTTCTGGGGACAAGCAGAGGTACTTCAATGGTAGTTTTGGAGAGTATTCGTCCGTATATCCTTAATACTTTCCCGCTTTCGGTTTAAGAGGCTCTGTGTCTTCCGGTGCACGCAGAAGAGATTCAACGAGCCCTCATGTCCATTGGGGATTCTAAAGCTCTTGGCCCTAATGGCTTCTCCTCAAAATTTTACAAGGAATCCTAGCCCATTATAGGTCCTTTGGTGGTAAAGGCGGTTCAATATTTCTTCTCTAGCGGAAAACTCTTGAAACAAATGAACGCAACTCTCATTAGCCTTATCCCAAAGGCCAAGGCACCTGCCAAGGTGACAGACTACAGGACAATATCTTGCTGCAATGTGATTTACAAGATCATCTCAAATATTCTTGCTAACAAAGTTCGAGGTACTTTGCCTCATTTGGTTGGTAAATGCCAAACGACATTCGTGGCTGGTCGACACATTAGTGACAGCATCTTACTTGCTCAAGAGCATCTTCACCATTATCATTTGGGTAAGGGTGAACCTAGATGCACTATTAAAGTTGACCTGATGAAGGCATATGACTCTGTTTATTGGGATTTTATTATTTCTACCCTTCATCTCAAGGGTTTTCCAACCCAGATGATCACCTGGATTCAACGGTGTGTCACCACCTCGTCGTTCTCTATAAACATTAACGGCGAATCGGTTGGTTTTTTGAAAGGTGTCAAAGGCCTTCGATAGGGTGACCCCCTTTCGCCATGCCTGTTTGTTTTGGCCATGGAAGTGCTCAATGATATTATAGAAGTGAAAGCCCGACGCTGTCTGTCTTTCTAATACCATTGGAAATGTAAGGAAACAAGCACAATGATGCTTGCATTCGCAGATGACCTCTTGCTCTTTTCTAAGGTGGACCCAAAATTTGCTCGAATATTAAATGATTGCCTCAAGGAATTTCAATTATTGTCTGGTCTTATGACAAATAAAGAGAAGAACGAGGTTTGTTTGTGCACAGAAAATAACTACCGCGCTGACAAAATCATCACCATCCTAGGGTTTAAATGAGGACAACTCCCAGTTAGATATTTAGGAGTGCCATATTTAACCACGCGGCTAGCAATAAAGGATTTCCATCCTCTCCCTGACCAAATCAAGAATAGGGTTGCCTCATAGAAGAACAAATGGCTCTCGTTTGGGGGACGCCTACAGCTCTTAACCTCTATTTTGTCATCCACTCATATTTACTGGGTGTCCCTCTTCATCCTCCCAAAGGGCCTTATAAAGGAAATTGAAAGCCTCTTTTGGAGATTCCCTTGGCATGGGTGCATTGATGCAAAAACCTCGGCCAAAAGTGGCTTGGGATGAAGTATGTTGCCCTAAGACTGAGGGTGGCCTGGTGATTAAGAACCTGCAAATGAGCAACAAAGCTCTCATAAGTCGGATTCTTTGGAGACTTCTTAACAATAAGGATGGCTCCATTTTGGCGTCCTGGGTTCAGAACTACTGATTAAAGAATTGTTGTATTTGGAATGTTAAAATCCCGAGCTTAACACCTTGCGCCTGGAAGAAGATCATGAAAGTGCATTCCGAAATGCACCCACATGTCCAATACATAATTGGAAACAGTTCTCAGATGCGTCTATGGCTAGACAATTGGCACCCAATGGGGCTTATGTTTGAACAATTCGGGGATAGGGTGCTCACCATCACAGGTATTCCCATTGATGCGAAGGTCTAGGAAATTATTAGGAATAGGGAGTGGAGATGGCCAAATGACAAAGATGTGGAAGTGAATTGCATTATCGGACATATGCCTAATTACAAGCCACATTAGGACAAACAAGATTTAATTAGTTGGAGTTTATCTACTGATGGTCGTTTCTCGATTCGCTCTGTGTATGACCTCATTCCTGCACCTAAAGAAAAGGTGGTGTGGGCCTCGCTGGTTTGGGGTCCTTACCACATCACTGCCCATGCTTACATCTTCTGACTTTGTATTCATCGTCGTCTAAGCACACTTGATCATCTTAGTAGATTTTTTATTATCTCATATAAATGCCCTTATTGTCAAGTTGAGGTTGAAACTCATGATCACCTCTTGCTGCAATGTAATTTACAAGATCATCTCGAAGATTCTTGCCAACAGAGTTCGAGGTACTTTGCCTCATTTGGTGGATAAATGCTAAACGACATTTGTGGCTGGGCGACACGTTAGTGACAACATCCTGCTTGCTCAAGAGCTTCTTCACCATTACCATTTGAGTAAGGGTGAACCTATGTGTGCTATGAAGGTTGACCTGATGAAGGCATATGACTCTACTCATTAGGACTTCATTATTGCTACCCTTCACCTCATGGGCTTCCCTACCCAGATGATCACCTGGATTCAACAGTGTATTACCACCCTGTCATTCTCTATAAACATTAACGGTGAATCGGTGGGTTTTTTAAAGGCCCAAGAGGCCTACGATAGGGCGACCCCCTGTCACCCTACCTTTTTGTTTTGGCTATGGAAGCGGTCAATGGTATTATAGAGGTGAAAGCCTATCCCTGTCCATCTTTTCGATTCCATTGGAAATGCAAGGACACGCGCACGATAATGCTTGCATTCGACGATGACCTCTCGTTCTTTTCTAAGGCGAATTCGGAATCTACCTGAATTTTAAATGTTTGCCTCCAAAATTTTCAGCTACTGTTTGGTCTTACGACGAACAAAGAGAAGAGCGAGGTTTTTGTGTGCACTGAAAATCACTACCACACTAACGAAATCATTACCATCCTGGGGTTTAAAAGAGGACAACTCCCAGTTAGATACTTGGGAGTGCCACTTTTAACCACGTGGCTAAAACTCAAGGATTGCCATTCCCTCCTTGATCGTATCAAGAATCCGGTTGCCTCATGGAAGAACAAATGGATCTCGTTTGGGGGGTGCCTACAGTTCTTAACCTCTATTTTTTCATCCATTCATCTTTACTGGGCATCTCTCTTCATCCTACCAAAAGGCCTTCTAAAGGAAATTTAAACCCTCCTTCGCCGATTCCTTTGGCATGGATGCACAGATGGGAAGACCTCGGCCAAGGTGGCATGGGAGGATGTATGTTTCCCTAAGTCAGAAGGCGGCATGGGGATTAAAAACTTACATGAGGGCAACAAAGATCTAATAAGCCGGCTCTTTTGGTCTGTTCACGAGCTCGATGCCTTGGGCCTGGAAGAAGATCATGAAGCTGCGTTCTGCTATGTGACCGCATGTCCTATACATTATTGGAAACAGTTCTTAGACGTGTCTATGGTTGGACAATTGGCACCCAATGAGACCAATGTGTAATCAATTCAGGGAGAGGGTGCGTACCGTCACGGGCCTCCCCATTGATGCGAAGGTCCAGGCAAGTCTTAGGAATGGGGAGTGGAACTGGCCAAATGACAAAGATAGGGTGCATACCGTCACAATCTCCTGGTAGGACTTAGAGCAGAAGGATGGTTTGGTAGAATTGCCCGGTATGGTTTCTGCTGGCTTAGAGTGCCGCTGCTCTCTTTTCTTGCCACAAAAAAAATTGAGTGAGCTGCATAAGAGCTATCGGCCGCAACGTTGGATACTTATCTCCTTTATGTGGATGCGCTTCTGAATTGCGCTACCTTGTCCACGTTCGTTCATGTCTTGATTCCTTCTTCTGTATCATGGTTCAGAGGATCGAGGCATCTCTTCAGTTCTAGCCGTCGCTGGCCTTGACTACGAGGGTGGCTTTTCTTTCTTGCCAAAAAAAAAAAAGAAGTTTGGTTGGATTTGGCATTTTTTCGGTCATCTTGCTATAGGTTGGCATAAAATTGGGAGCTTAGGCGACCGGTTGTAGCTGACGGAGCGTGGTGCATGGGGGCTGGGATTTATTCCTATGTTTGGGCGGATATGTCTGAGTTCTCTTCTGGTGCGTCTGTGGTGGCAGTTAGGCCCATAGTCACTACTATTGCCATGGTTGGTGTGTACGCATTTTTTTTGTATGTTATTATGTCCAAGGCTACTGTTGTTACCCTGTTTGATGTGCCTGCGACTCTAGTATGTGCTGCCATGACCACATTGTCTCATCGGTGGTTCGTATCTGGAACCATGTTGATTCTGTTACCCATGTTTGATCTTGGCCATTGTGTTGTGTCTTTTGGTGTGGTTTGTTTATTCTTTGTATCATGTGCTCGGGCGATGCCCTAGCCTCTACGTTCTACACTCAAGTTGGTCTAACACTTAGTGTTAGAATATAGGTCTTTGTAATTTTTTTTTATTTTAATACAATTTATTTACTTATAAAAAAAAAGACAAAGATACGAAAGTAAACCGCATTGTTGAACATATGCCTAGTTACAAGCCACAACAGGAAGAGCCTGATTCGATTAGCTGGAGCTTATCTACGGATGGTCGATTCTCGATCCACTCTGTGTATGACCTCCTTCATGCACCGAAAGAAAAGGTGGCATGGGCATCGCTGGTTTGGCGTCCCCACCCCATACCTGCCAATGCTTTCATCTTTTGGCTGTGTATTCGTCGCTGCCTAAGCACCCTAGATCGTCCTAGCATATTCTCCACTATCTCGGATAAATGCCCCTACTGTCAAGTTGAGACTAAAACTCACGATCACCTCTTCTTCAATTGTGAATTAACTGGTGCAGTATGGCAAAAGATGTGCCATAAAGCTGGGATGCAGTGGCCCTAAAATGAATTGCATTTGAATATTCAGTGGGCTGCTAATAGATGGAAAGGTTCTAATCCCAAAGGGCTTTCCTTCCGTCTTAGATTGGCTGCTTCGATTTACTAACTCTGGAAGGAATGTAATCATCGGCTTTTCAGCGACTCCTGCTGGGTCAATGAGAACCAGCTATTTAGTCAGATTACGGATAAGGTGCACCATAAATTGGATTTTTCTATTCCGCGACGGAATCATGGCTTCAAATACATTAGGGACCGATGCAACCTAACCCCTTACGTTTGGTCAAGATGGTGATCCGAGATGGCCCTGAGATAGATGGCACGGGTGATTCTGGTTGGCTACGGATCATTGCCGCACATGGAGCGTAAAGCTGATCGTGTACCTCTTTGCTGGCTCACTGGGATTTATCTTCTTGGGTAAATAATTCCTCTGGCGCCAACGGATGGGCGATGCTTTCGGGCAGATTGTATTGGGTTGTGCTCTTCTGCCAGTTTGATAATTCAAAAGAGAAAGAGAGAGAGTGAGAGCATTCAGGTCGGTTAGCTCCTTCTGAAATGAATGCATGACCATTCCGGTCGTTATGAGTTTTGAGCTCAGATGTGATAGAATGCGCCTCTGCACCGGTATGCTCCTTGTTGTTTTGCCTTTTCTTCTTAAAAAAATGCATTCTGGTCCTTTTTGGCTCTCTGGTGTGTTAAAAGGCTTCTCGACACCGGTATGCTCCTTGCCGGTAGCTAAAAAAAAAGTGATGGAAAAGTGGGCAGGTTAAGAATTGCCCGGTATGGTCTTTTGTTGATTTGGAGTAAGCATTCCGGAAAAGCTATGGGCTGGTTGGCTTGTTGCCCGGTATGGGTTTTGCTGGTTTGGTCTTAGCTCAAAAAAAAAAAAGTTGGCAGGTCGGTCTTTTCTTTTTCTAGCCAGTATGGTTTTGCTGGTATTGTCTTGTGCCGGTTTGGGCTCAGCTCTCGCTGCTGACTGCCAATTTGGAGCTATTGGGCGGTATGCTCTTTGACATGCCGGTATGCGTACTTATGCCGATATAGTTGACTTGGCCAATTTTGCCTTCGGTAAGCAGATTTGGTGGGACTGTCGCTCGGTATGCCCCAATATTCCTCAATCGAGTGCTGTCGTTTACTTGAATGCTGCATAATGCCGGTTGAAAAAAAAAACTTTATCAATTTATGCCTTTGCTGGCATGGAGTATCTCCCGAAATGGTGGGTGTTGGAAGGTTGTAGTTTGCTCGGTTTGGTGTGCTGCTGATGTGGCTCATTTGCCAGTATGGATGATGATTGTACTTTGCCTGGTTTGGTGTTACTGCCAGTTTTATGTCATGCTGATGTGTCCCATTTGCCCGGTATGGATAAGCTCTGTGCCCGGTATGCTATTAGTTGTTTGGCCGGTATTGAATTTGGCCAGTTTGGAGGGCCTGCCGCACTATGCTTTTTGTCAGATTTCTCGATAATACAGATCTGCCAAAATACTGCTATGCATTTTGCCCGAATCGGATACTTTGTTGTATGCCTTGCGCGGAAGTATCTCTGTTTTGTTTCCTTCATTTTTTTACCTTATTTTGGATTTCGTGACATATTTTATGGTGCTCAGCGTATATACTAGCATCTCTGTTCTAAATCCAAGTCGACAAAACACTTGGAGATAGAACATTGGTTATATATATATTTTCTTTTCATTAATAAAATTTAACTACTTGCCAAAAAAGAAAAAGATGTTCCATAAGGTTGGGATGCAGTGGCCGTACAATGAATTGCATTTGAATATTCTGTGGGCAGCCAAAACACGGAAAGGTTCTAGCCCCAAAGGGATCTCCTTCCGGCTTACACTGGCTGCTTCAGTTTACTATCTCTGGAAAGAACGTAATCATCGGCTTTTCAACGATTCCATTTGGGTTAATGAGAACCAGCTGGTTATTCAGATTACGGATATGGTGCGCCATAAATTGGATCTTTCAATTATCAAACAGAATCATGGCTTCAAATACAATAGGGATCGATGGAACCTAACCCTTTAGGTTTGGACAGGGTGGTGATCAGCGATGGCCTTGTGATCGATGGAATGGGTTTTTCTAGTCGGCACTGAGTCGATGCCAAATAAGGAGCATTAAGCTGATTGTGTGCCTACCGCTCGGATTGCTGTTGGGCCAGGTTGGTGTCATCACCAAAAAACAAAGGGGCATCTGACCAGTCATCACGCTGACCGGCTAGATTGGCTAATCAGGTGCTGAGATCACGCTGACCGGCCAG
>JAOVVI020015564.1:0-11147 GCA_028571085.2 Nepenthes alata
CAAAATTTTCCAACTCGAGAAATGTCTTTGGATTTTCGAATGATTTTCACTGATGCCACATATTATCATCCTATAATATCTTAACAAATTTGGATTCATTTCCTTCAATTGTCAGATCATCCTTTTTTCTGTAATGATTAAAATTTTATTATTGACTAGTGTAACTGTCATCTGATTTTTTTTTCCTTACCACAAACTAATTACACATGGGATAGACTTTCTATTTTTTATCTTTTATTTTTTTGGTTTACTATACCAAAGGAAAAGGTGTGAGAACAGAAATCGTGCTAAGAACTAATCTGAATAGATCAAACATAAAATGTGTGTACTGTTGCGTTTCCAAATTGATTTTTTTTGGTTTTCTGTTTTTTCTCCAAATGTTTGGCATTCTGCAATTGACAGCTTTGAACATACACTTTCTATGTGCTCTAATATTTATGGATGATGTGCATATTTATAAAGGTATCTTACTTTTCTCTATCTGTTCTAATGATGACAAAGGGAGAGAGGAATAGGCTACTGAATGGAGCTTCTAGGTAATATCTCCTGTGTGTTCACATGAATTAGTTTATGCATATCGGCAAGGGAGCATTCAAGGAGCATTTAGTTTTATCATTTTTGCTTATTGCATGTCTGATCTATTCTTCATTTATATTGTCAACATTAAAAAGGGAGAAAGTATAATCAAGCTAGTTCATCTAATTCTTGTGGCTTTTACCAAGTCCCGTGAGTTTTTCATCTAATTACTGAAGTAATGAGCATGTACAATAGTTGCATTAAGAAGGGATTCAAATTCTCTTACATATACTCAGTGTGTGTTTTACATTTTCACGGTTTGACTAAAGACAAATGAGGGTAAGACCTTTGTGCTGTAATTTCTAGGTCATGAGTTCAAACCATAGAAATAATCTCCCCGTAATCTATGGGTAAGATTCAATAATTTTTACCTTTAAAAGAGCCCACAACATGAGAAGCCTAGTTTGCCAGAGCCCCCTACACATAATTTGCTCTATTGCAAAGTGAACCTAATTACATGACAACTGTGCATGAGATGGCCAAAAACTAGTGAGTCTATGTTTTGGAAGCATTGAAGTTATGCAACATTCACAAATGGGAAGGGAGAGAGGCTATTTCTTTGCATAGTTGGGCACAAACGGGTCCTTGAATCACAAATTACTCAATCGTTACAAATTGACCAAATGTAATCATCCAATTACAACACTATAAATATGGAGCAGTATCAAAATATGCACACTAGATATTGCCCAAACTTAAAACAGCAGTAACGAAGAAAATGAACAGCCAAATTGAAAAAATCAATAGAATCCTGGATTACACAAAATTAAGAAATAACATAAGATCTGATCAATTAAATAAAGCCTTGAAAATGGCTTAATGTGAATGAAAGCAACACTGATTAAGGTAGTATGTGTGATGATGAACCAAGCATCAGCATTTGAACCTACTTAAATTTCTGGAAATCAAGGTATTGAAGGGGCCTTCAAATCACCCAAACAATAGAGGAAAACAAATTATTGTTCTTAAATCAAATTCACCCAAAAAGAAAAAACCAAGGAGGTAGAAATTGCTGCACCTAAATTGACCGAAGCCCGGCAAGCTCCCGCAGCTTCTCATAGACTACAAAGATGATTGTTGTTTGTGGACCCAACCGTGCAAAAGTCGCAAATCCCCTACAAATCCCAACATAAGATAAACAGAAAATCAGGCACAAATTTCTAGTTGACAATCTGCATAATTTTGTTAGTAGCTCGTATTTAAGCAGACCTAGAGGATACCGAAAAATAGTGTAGAACTATTTAGACTCCAGAAAATTTAAGGAAGAAGGAAAAAGTGGTGAAACAGGTAATTCAAATAAACAATTCTGATAATTTTGTTCTCAATTTTTCTTTTTCAAAATTCGAGGGTCCATCAAAGCCTTGCGGAAAGCAATAGTTGCTGCAAACATTCTTCAGAACCAACTTGCACAGATATTTGACAAATTTCTGAAATTCCCATGACATCCCGGATTTTCTTAAGGTAATCAAATCATATAATATGAGAAAAATAATATCTGGTGCATTAATTTGGGTTAATTCAAGAAATCATAGAAAACATTAAACTAAGTTGCAGTCAACTGTAAAAATTTGAGATAGACAAAAGGCTATGAAACTAATGATTTGCTGATTCTTTAGGCATCTTCATTCAAGAGGATTACAACGTTTTGATGACAGGCAAGCTCAATCATATATTCATGGGACCATGTAAATTACTTTAGGAATTAGTGAAATGGCCTATAGAATGGCTCCACCTAATTTATCGGATGTTCACAGCGAAATTCACATATTGTTTTTAAGAAAGTATATCATGGTTCCCCACCTAATATTGATTTGAACAGTTGTTGATTCAGGGGGATTTATTCAACATCAAGAATCAGTTCGGATTGTGAGAGAATGAATCTTGGAATTTTAGGATTTAGTTGTCAAAATCTTGGGAAATCATATTTGAGGACTTAGGTATTGATGAGATTGGGAGTCATATTAGGTAATTTGATGTGACTTTGAGATTCAGTCCGTTAGTTTAGTAACCTAAGTCTTCTAGTGTGGTTAGAATGTGCTATCATGCTAAGCAGGATTTTATAGGGTATTCATGTGGATTAGTGATTAGACAGTCCTAATAGAATGAACAAAAAATGGTATGTTAGATAGATGTAATGATAAAACGGGTCTCAGGTTATTGTGTGGTTCATGGCGAAAAGGATTTGAGGATTAGTTTTCATTGTCTAGAGTTCGGTGTTGACATTGGTAAAGGAAACCAAAAGTTATTTCTTCGGATTGTTTGACAAACATGGGATATAGTTGGACTTCTTCCTATATGTCTGTAGAATATGTTATTAGCATTGATTACTAAAATTATATGTATTTTTTCTTATCAGGATTATTTTAATTAATTATAATTAAGACTAACTTATTGTAATTGGAAAGCAAGCTAGGAGAGTAGAGGATCATAATCTAATGTAATTAAGAAAAATAGCATTTGTTTACTGGAAAGGAAAAACCTCAATAGAGGCATTCAGAACAATTAACATGGTATCAGAGATTCAGAATAATTTGTTTCAAGATTACCAGTTGCTCAAATTGAAGAATTCGCCTACTCACCTTATACTTCAATTTCTTTGTAGAATTTCTTTTCAAATTTTGTGAGTTTCTTCATCCTCAAGTTCGTCTCGACCAGAAATTCTTTGCGTTTGCTTTGCATTCTCTCAATTTTGTGAGTTTCATAGCTTTAAATTCTCTTGGTTTGGTGAGATTCAATCTCTATTGGCTTCAATTTTGTGGTGTGTGATAATCTTTATCATGATTTGGTGCGATACGACTTAGACAGGAAGAAAACTTACCATCTAATCCATCTATAAATCGACAATTGTTAGAAAGATTGAATTACTTAACGATTACTCAACCTAATATCTCTTTTACAATCCAATAGATGAGTCGGTTTATATAGGCAGCCCAACACTCACACTTTGCTAAAGTAAAACAATAATCTATTGCCTAAAGGATACGTTGGGTCGAGGACTATTTTTTTCCAACTAAGAATTCCCTTCATTTATAGGGATTTAGTAACACAGATTGAGTGGGTTGTATTGACACTCGTCGTTTATTACTAGCAGGTATATGTTTATTGGTAATGTTCTTATTTCGTGGATGAGTAAAAAGCAAGCTCATATATCAAAATCTTCAACCGAGTCAAAGTACTATGCTATGTCTTCTACTTGCTCGGAAATTGTTTGGTTACGGCGCTAATTAGGGGAACTTGACATTTCCCAACTTAATCCAACCACCCTTCATATTGATAACACTAGTATTATTCAAATTGCCACCAATCTCGTCTTTCATGAATGCACAAAACAAATTGACGCAATTGTCACTATATCCGTACAGCACTTGATCAACATGTGATCACTCTTCCACACTTCTTTACCCATCTTCAAACAGTGGATGTTTTTACTAAAGATCTTTCGCACCATCGACATCAATTCACAGTTGATAAATTGATACTTCTTAATCGATCAGCATCATTTTGAGGAGAGATGTCAGCATAATATATCAATAACATTAATTACTAAAATTATATATATTTTTTCTTTATCAGGATTATTCTAATTGATTGTAATTAATACTAATTAATTATAACTAAGAGATAAATTAGAAAAAGTAAATGATTGTAATTTAATATATTTAGGAAAAGTATTATCTATTTAATGAGAAGGAAAATCTCAATAGAGGCATTCAGAACGATAAACACTATCAATCAGGGGTAAAAACATTGCTAGATTGACGGTTTAAGTGACTAATAATTTTTGTGATAAAGTTTGTGTAGGACACAGTGGTTAACAAGATCATCAAAAGGCGATCGTGTTAAAAATAAATGGGTTTTTACCTTATGGATGGGATGACATAAAGAAAATTCTCACTTTGAAAACGCATGATCATTATGAGTAAGGGGTATACACTTGATTTGATTGATGCCATTGTAGTTTGGTTAAGCATGACATGGTGAATCTGAGTGTTGAAACTTTTATTTGGATCATTTATCATGGACCTTACTGCTGACATGTTAAGATGTTCGGAATATAAGGAATATCTTTGTATTATACTTTGAAAAATCAGGGAAAAGTGAATAAACGCCAAGGTAATAAAGTGTAACCTTTGATTCCAGAAGGTTGTGTTCTTAGGTCATGTGATATTTGACATTTTTGCAGAATCTGGGCAAATATGTAAAACTAAGTGAGACTAATTGGTCCAGCTAAGGTAAGGAGTTTCTTTGTATTACAAAGTTATTTATCGAAAATTTGTGAAGTAATTTCCTAACATTGTTGTTATATGAACCAAGTTATAGCAAAGAAGTGCAAGAAGCAGAGCAAATAAAGTTTTCGAGAATTGAATGAGATGTTTGTCTAGGCACCAACCTTAGTCATCAGGGAAGAAACGGGTGCCTAAATATCTATTGTGGGCATTCCAAAAAGGGCTCGGTTACCTTTGGATGAGAAAGTGATCGTTAATGAATCTAGACAATTGAGAATCTATGAATGGTAATACCGTGTCCACCATTTAGAGCTTGTGACTATTATCATCGTCCCAAGGATTGCAGATATTGTGTCTATGGAGAAAAATGTATGTTCAGATCATTAGAGTTTAATATGTTGGTCCTCACAGAAGAATTTAGAGAAGAGACCTAGACATTGGATGACAGTTAAAGATTAGTATGTGTTTTGGAGTTTTAATGTTGATGAATTTATGATATTGCTGCAAGTAATGGTGTAATCAGATTTTAGTGTCATTCTCCTGATGTTCTTTGGCTATTTAGTCTGGGTTGTGACAGTTTCCCTAGACAAATAATACAACATCATAATGCACAATAGTCCATCGCAAGCTCAAGGATGGAAGAGCAATGGAATCTCACCCTTTATACAGAGCTCGTATACCTTCAGTGAGCATGGCCTGAAACAAATGTAATAACAAATTAACCTAAGAATGAAAAAGATCTATGAGTATTGCATGCATGCATTTGCATATTATGTTAGGGATTTGTGGGGTTATGTTTGCATATATTATTAGCCCAGCTATAAGTCAAGCGGCACTGGAGTTGGTTAGAAATGAAGATGCACAATATGTTTCTGATTGGGTGGCACTGTATGGTTGCAAATAATAGTGGGGTTTTTTAGGCCAACTGTATGTCAAGCATCACCAGAGTTGGCTTGATGCAAAGATGGGATATAGGACTTAATTTATATCACTGCTTGATCTATCAAAGAATAAGCATACTGAAGAAATAAGGGACCCTTTGCAATTTATAAGGAGAGCTGGAAATTTAGATCCAGCAGTTTTTCCTCCTTTTTCTGTCCGGGAAGACTCAAATCCTTTACTAGATTACTCAGATGCAAAAAAATGCTCTCAAATGGATGAAAAACTGAGCTGGACTCACAAAAGCTCACATGTATAATGGGACTGAGTGGACGATAACATAATATCTCAATCACTTTTCAAATTAGTATGCATATCAAAAACATAGCAGCTATCATAGCATGAACAGAAGTGTTATCCAGCCATTTTCCCAGATATTAAACTTACCTAGCAACCACAGGAATAGGAATATTGTACTGATCACCACAATATTTGATTCATGATTAGAAACATGTAGTCCTCCCCAAAAGTTTCTTGCTTAAGCTAACAATCATGGATGAAAATATCGAAATCGTTAGCAACCATATCGATTTCGGACATATTTGGCAATACATATCGGTATCAAACATATTGGAAGTAAATTCTTTCTACAAATTGTAGCCTGACTGAAAATATCCTACCGGTGGGATATATTTGCCAATATTTTGTATATCTGTCGATATGTTACTGATATGGAAACATTGTAATTTTAGTGTAGTATTTAAAAATATTTATATTGGGCCCTCCAATACTAATATATAAGCCGGTATTTCATTCCATACTAACAATAGTAAACATGCAAAGTGTAGTTCAACTCTTACATTTTCAGATAAAAAGCTCACACATCTAAGTCACACCCACCTATAGCTCAGGGGGATAAGGGCGAGCTAGTTGTGCAGGCAGGTGGAATGTCACTTGGGATTATGATGCAAAAAGCTCATGAACAAAGTAGAAAATAAAGATATGCAGTGCAGAAAGAGGTTAAGATAACCTTAGAACATACCTGGTAAGCGCAATGAAATCCATTTCTATAGCTTCCAGGTCCTTTAGATTCCGTTTGCAACATTAGACGTGTTTTAACAACATCCATAGGTGCAGTTATTAAGGTGCTCACAACTCCTGCTAGCATACTCGAACTTCATCAGAAGGAAATAAATTAGTCATTCATCAGTGAACTGTACAATGATCACGAGTTACTTATGAGAATATCTACTTTTGAAAAAAAAACCTTAAGACATCAAGCTAAGTTGCTATTATATGCAGAAAAACAGCAGTATCAGTTTTCAAAGTAATCAATTGAAAAGGATTTGCCTATCCAAATTGGGAAATATTGAAATTATAATGCATTATCGTCCTAATATAGTGAGAAGTGGGCCAGCTACCGCTACATCAGTTCCCAGGAGGTGCAAAATGCCAAAATCAGCAAGGGATCCTGCATCATAGGTGGGTGTAAATAAAGAAGCTATGAGAAGATGTGAATGTAGGGAGTTGGAGATGTTTGGGTATAGAATTATAGCTATTAAGATGGTGGTAGGAGATGAGATCCTTGACATCATTAACTCATGGGGAACATTTGAAAGAGAAATTTTGGGAGGAATTCAGAAGAGGGGATTCACATAATACATAAAAAGAAATGATTTTCATAGATGCTGATCTTAAAGGTCATGTTGGAAAGGATGCCAATAGGTACATGTGTTTGCGGAGGTTTTTGTTTCATTTTAGGCATAGAAATGACAAAAGGATATCTTGGGTTTTGTTGCTCCTTATGATGCCATGGTGGCAAACATTTCCTTTAAGATGAGAACAAGCATTTGATCATATATAAAAGTGGCTAATAAACACTCAACTTGGCTACCTTACCATGATGAAAAGAGACCATTTATGTTCTAAGAACACTATCTGCGTCTGTGACCACACAATACACCCCTTACTGGTTATGGATATGAATCAAGACATGAAAGAGGAAGGATGAGAGGTTTAACTTTACAAATCAAATGGTGGAACTTGAGATCTATTCTTTTATGAATTAAAGACGCAAGAGGTACACAAATGTTAATAGATGCTAAAAATTCTAAAAGTGCTGTTTTATGTTGCAGCTTTAACTCTACATCTGAGAAACCCGCAGATATTGGTTGTTGGTTGCCGAAATATGACATGACATTTAGGGTATTATCTTGTAGTACAAAAGGGGGAGAAAAAACACAACGTTGGTTCCCAAATCCACCCAACATTTAAAATTGTTTTTAGGTTCAAAAAAGGGATTTTGCCCTCTGTTGAAACAATGTTCAGAAGTTTCAGAATTTTATAAGGTGCTGAAACTTAAAGCCCTGAAAAGATAACGTTTTCCCTGTGAAGAAATATTTTATGCTAACTACATTCAATAGCATCCAACGAAGCTTTATAGAAATCAAAAGGGATCAAGGAAGTATACCCTATTAAAAGGAAGCTTGGTGGTGGTGCAAGGAACTCTAGGAAAAAAGAAAGCTAAGAGATATCATTACAAAGCTTTGCACAAGTGATGAGGGCTTAGATGTGTATAAACAGGTTATGCGAGAGGGAAGAGGATGATGAGACTAAGCCTAAAGCGCATGACAATTTGCATAGGTGACTTAACATCAGGGAGAAAATGGTGCAATAATACTAGCTAAAGCAAGACATAGAATAATAAAGAAACTAGAATCAAGTGAAACATATAACAGATAATGAGAAGCAGGAACTTGCAGAAAATGAGACATCAAGAAAGATGGAAGAGTTATTTCCACAAACAGTTTAAGTAAATTAGGGAAACAACCCTTAGGCGCAGTGTTTATTGGTTCCAAGTAAATATGAATCCCTCATCTTATAGGTCTATAAAATAGACGAAGCTAAATTAAGTATTGAAGATATTGAAAGATCCTTGGCAGGACAGGTAGTTACCTCAAGGCACAAGGATAGTGTTTCTAAACATGACAGGACTCCAGCACATTCAAGCAGGAAAATTGTGATGTCTCCTTCGAAAGATATTTTGGAAGGAATTTGTGTTTTTTAATGTTTGAGATTTGATGGATTCTTCAAAAGAAGAGAAAAATCATTCGATCCAAGAAAGCAATAATCAGATGAATCAATGATGATAACAGCCAATCTAGGGCTTAAACTACCTGATATTGGTGTGGAATTAGGCAGAATCAATGAGTTAGTGAAGGCAAATTGGATGATATTGAAGAAGAGAAGATATAGGTTAAAGAAATGAAGCTCTGGAGGGAAACTAGTGACACAATATGAACAAATCCTGAAGAAATGGGAGCGATGCACAAAATGTGGATACTCATATGAGAATTGCAGAACAGTACTAAAGACTAGCAGATCTGAGATCTGAAATCAGCTCAGCCTCAGAAAAGAGCAGAACAGCAAGCTCTTAAGCCAGATTCAAAGTTGATTCAAGTTTCTGCAGGTCCATTAAAAGTAGAGAGTGCTGAAAAGCATAGAAGGATGGAGGAGGTAATGGTCAAGCCTTCTATGTTTGCAACACTTGAAATTTCTATCTGTCATGATTAGGTTATTGCTACTATTTCTACTATGTCTGAGTGGTAAACTAAGCCATATGGAATATGAGGGAACTTGTGAACCACGGCAGAGAAACAAGGCAATTAGGGCCATGAGCAAGTTGCATTTGATTGCTGTAGCAGAAACAAGAATAAAAGAAATCATTTCAAGAAAATTCTAGATATTTGTGCTAAAGAGTGGGAATGGGTAAAAAATTACTAATAAGCATCTTGGCTGAGATTCAAAAGAATGGGTCTGGCCTTTTGGCGGTGCTTTTTCGCTTTCTATTTGCTGTGTCCTATCCCACAGGACCACTCAATTGAAATGGCAGAATTTGGCTCATCTGCGATCAAGGAAATTGAATGTCTCCTACATAAAAGGCTCAGATCAATGCCTCTGCTGCAAGGTGGAAGCTGTTTGTAAGTAATTGTGGCGTATCTTTAATGTTATGTATGCTTTCCAAACCCCTAGACAGAGGAAAGTCGATTGGAAATATAATGTTGAGTTTTTTCTGTTAAGTGTCAGGATCCCTAGCTATTGATGGGGATTTTAATTTTATCCTTTCTTGCAAAGAAAATGTTATTTTGGTGTTTCAAAAAGGCCATGTGCTCAGATGGCTGCATGTTTCCTGAGGCAGGTTTGGAGGATTTGAAGGGTAAAGGGCACTTGTAATAGTTGGCGCAATAATAAAGAGGTATTTGGTAATGGTTCCGGGTTTCTTCATTATGGAAGCTAACAGGCCAACTTTCTGGAGCCACTGCAGAGAATATCATATCATGCCTTGGTGGTAGTCTGTGCTCCATGAAGTACAGCAGAGTAGGACCTCTTTCAAGTTCTACAATATTTGGAGCATTAGGATGATCCAAATCATCATGCTATTATTGTATGTTTTTAGCTTCTTGCACCAGGAGTAGTTATTGATGTACTCAGTTATTTTTAGGGTAGCAACATTATAATTACACTACTGTGAAAGTTGAGATACTTTCAACAAAAAAGTAGAGATACTTCGATGTTTATTTTGTCCGAACAATAAAAGCTCAAAAACCCATCATATGTCATAGTTAACACGAGTGGTTTGTGGCATGGGCCAAAGCAGAGCAGTTAGGTATGCAACGTGAGAAAGATCACAGCCACATGAAGGCTGTCAACTCAATAAGTGAAACACACCCCATGTAGCCAAGTTTGTGCCAGTAAGGCTAGGTGAGTGGAAGGAAAGCTTAACTTACGGAAATGCCAATGAACAACTTTGACTTGATCTTGGGTATTGAAATTCTCAAGGCGATTAAAGGAGTGTCTATGCCCCTACTTGAACTTGGTGCTAATCACGAGAGAGAGAGACCATGTCTCGTAAAGTTTCACAAAAGCCGAAAGAATCAGACAAGAAGAGTAAAAATGAGATATTGTTTTCCCTTCAGTTGAAGAGCGGGCTTAAACAGGATGAGGCTACCTTCCTTGCACCTCTTTCCATGAAGGAAGATGTCAAGTTAGTTGCAATACCAACTTAAGTCGAGTACCTTTAGGAAGAATCTGATGATATGAGGCAAAAATAATTGTCAAAGGTCCTTACACCCTGAAGAGTGGTGAATCATCACATTGGGCTGATAAACAAGGAACTGTTAAGGAAAGAAAAGGACCTACATTTATGTTTATCAAAGTAAAGATAGCATACGATCCAGTTCCAAGAGAAATGTTAACGCAAATCTTTGTATAAGAGACAGCAGCAGACCAAGCCCCCAGAGAGGGAGGTTGACATGCTCAAAGACCCTGACCTAGAGCCTGAAGATGGACCAAGAGAAGCCCTCCTAAAAAATTTAGAGAAAAATAGAATTTCCGATGCATTCATCAAAGTTATAAAAACACATATGATGGATAGTGACCATACAAAAAAATATTGGCCATTATATA
>JAOVVI020015565.1:0-11147 GCA_028571085.2 Nepenthes alata
ATTCACCTCCAATCAGAGGGAGAAAAGACAGCTTTGGCACCTCATCCATATCAAACAATGGCCAAACGTAGGAGCTTCCTGGCCCAGTTCACTGTGTAAACCCATCGGATACCTCCCCTGACTGATGAGGTAAAGTTGAGCACCTTCATATCCACTCTGAAGTTGGGCAAAGTTTTCAAAGATTTGGCCTATAAGGATTCCTAGACCTTCCGTGAAGCCGAATCTATCACGTAAATTTACATAGCGGCTGAAGAGGCTAACAAGGCAAAACATCCAGCACGCAGGGATCCCCTCCACCAAGGGCCACCAAGAGGAAGAAAGAGAAATAGAGATCGTTTGAACTCTTGAGATTTGAGAAAGTAGCCCAAGGTGGAGTCGAGGGTCCAAAGGGAATTCGGACCTTTGAATCTGACTCCACTGAATGACTCTCGAACTAACATTCTCGTGCAAATTAGAAAGAAAAAATTTTTAAAGTGGCCAAAACCGGTCAAGAACACGGAGGGAGGAGATTAGATGAAATATTGTCACTACCATGGATCTCCGTGTCACAGCATAGAGTCTTACCGAACCCTGCAAAAAGAAATGGAAGAACTCATCTGGAGGGGACACCTGACCAAGTTCCTATGGAATCCGGAGTAGGGTCCTTCAGGGTAGGCGAAGAGAGGACCTAGTAGCAGCAGCCAAGAAAATGATTCATGGCCGGAGTAGTC
Organism: Nepenthes alata; assembly: GCA_028571085.2. Classification (NCBI taxonomy): domain Eukaryota; kingdom Viridiplantae; phylum Streptophyta; class Magnoliopsida; order Caryophyllales; family Nepenthaceae; genus Nepenthes; species Nepenthes alata. Next base: position 711 of record JAOVVI020015565.1, read on the forward strand.
AATATTGTGGCAACCAGACCAATCCACCCGTCAGACCAGCCCAGGATTTCTTTGAAGAAACTAAGAATAGAAGTTAGGGACGATATCATTAGTTTTAGTTAAGAGAATATGTCACATGTAAAGACTCCCCACTCCGACCCTCTAGTTGTATTCACCATAGTTTCAAATAGTACTGTTAGTTATTGTTAGAGACATTTATCTAATTGGTATATTCCGTGACCATATGTATTATTGTATCGATGTCGGGTTGTGGGTTGTCTAGTTACAGTCCGTTCTGTCCGTTCCGCCTTTCAGTCGCTCGAGCCCGTCCATAGCCTCCGCGCTCGCCATGGGCTTGATTTCTGCTCAAGCCTAAAAAATAAAATGGTCCCCGCTCGCCATGAGCTCAATACCCCATCGAGCCCAAAAACCATAATGGTGCCCGCTCGCCACTGGCTCGATACCCGCTTGAGCGCAAAAACCAGAATGGTGTCCGCTCGCCACTCGCTTGATACCCGCTCGACCGTCGGTGCAACGGGCAAGTCTTTTTAATTGAAAATTCTGAGCCATCTATAAATACATGACTTATTTTTTGAAACCCTACTGACTCTTGACAGATTATTTTGTGCCTACTTTGAGAAGAAAGTTGGTTCATGCCTCATTGGTATCCTTTCTCTTGAGAAAACCAAAAAGTTACGAGTTTGATCTTCATGTTCTATGTAGTTTTCTCTACACCTTTACTTCACCATTTAAACATATCCTTCTACCTTCGTTGGAGACATCGGTGCGTTGAAGAAGGAGATCCGAACGTGTTCAAAAATTCAAGTGGTCCAAGAGGGAAGATTGACGTGAACACCGGAAGGTGTCCAGTTCCGTTGCCGCGGGCAAATCCAAGGAGTTCCTTGGTAGGGATCACAAGTCAGGAGTAAGTCGGCTAGGTTAGCGTGTCGTTACCACCCGGGCTGTAAGTTGATTTTCATAGTGCATTACTTCCCTGGCCGTTGAAGCCCGGAGAGTTTTTTTCTCGATTACCGTGATAATCGGGTTTTTTCCTTCGTAACCAAAAAGATCGTGTTTTTATATTATTGCTTCGTTAATTTATACTTCTGCATGATTGATTAGTAGTTTTGCATCTAGATCTAAATATTCTTTACGTGTATTGAATATTTAATTGTACTTCTTCCACTTTATTTATCGGGGTCGAAATTTGATTGTTCACGTTAGCACAGAAAGTGTTTTTTCATATATAATTTACTTCATCATCTTCGAAGGATTTTTTATTGCGATTTTCATCATTTTCATCATCTGTTAGAGACACATTTAAACTTTTTCCTTTCTGATACTTGAAATTAGGACACTCGGTATGGATATGACCAAAACCGTGACATTTATGACACTGAATACCTTGGGGTTTCTTATTTTTGGAGTCTTTATTTTCCTTTTTTTTCTTTCTTAGTCGCAGTATGAGATAGATCATTTCCTTTGGAGGCTCGTTTATTATTCTTATTTTTAAAATTATTTTTAAAATTTTTGACGAACATGCCAAAATCCTCATCATTACATGACTTTTCATCCAAGTGATGATCTCTCTCTTCCTTTACAATTTTCAGGGCAATTGATTTGTTTCGTTTTGATTGAGTAAGAGTGTGCTCATATGTTTGAAGGGACCCAACAAGTTTTTTGATTTTTAATTTATCTAGATCTTTACTCTTCGATAGCAGTGACTTTTGGTCTAAAATACGAAGGTAAAGATTGCGGAACTTTTCAGATAATTCTATTATCAGGAATATATTCTCCTAAATTGAATGTAGAGTTCATAATGTCATTCAATTTTTTATAAAATTTATCAAATGTCTTGTCGTCTTTTATTCGAATTTCTTCAAACTTAGTGGTAAGTATTTATAATTTTAAATTTTTAACCAATTTAGTTCCTTCGTGGGTAATCTCAAGAATGTCCCAAACTTATTTTGATATCTCACACATAAAAATACGTTTAAATTTTTTAGGGGATACAGCCATAAAGATTGCATGTAACCCCTTATTGTTCTAATTGTATGTATCAAGTTCTTCTTTAGTCCACAAAGATAAAACTTTTGGTTCATCACCCAAAGTACTATTGGGTGGAGTCTACTCAATTTGAGTGCTAGCCCAGACACGCTTATCCATAAATTTAAGAAATACTTTCATACGTACTTTCTAGTGTGTATTATTACTCCCATCAAGGTAGGGAGGAACGAAAAGCGACTGACTGGTATGTATCTAGAACGGGGTCGTGGATCGGGGTGAGTCTCTAATACCAATTTAAAGGAAACTTTTAATTACAAAACACATAAAAGTTTTGATCTCTTGATAATTTTTCGGAAGCTGTACAAATATTAAAATTCAATACACATAAAGAATTTTAGATCTAGATGATATGGATAATACTAGCATCAATATTAATACAATAACATAAAAATTAAAGAAATATTAAATAATGAGAAAGGCACAATTTTTTATGACGAAGAAAAAACTCGATAATCGCGACTATTGAGAAAATTCCTCCGTATTTTAACAGTTAGGAAATATGTGCACTATAAAAATTAACTTATAGATTAGGTGGTAATGATACGCTAACCCAGTCAACTTACTCCCATCTCATGATCCCTATCAAAGGACTCTTTGGATTTGCCCACGGTAACGGAACCGAACGTCTTTTGGTATTCACGTCAATCTTCCTTCACGAATCGCTTAAAATTCCAAACTCCACTAGAACCACTTCTTCACACTACCAACGTCGCCAATGAAGGTAGATGGGTAGCTAGGGTTGTAAACAGTAAGGTGAAAGTGGTATGAAAATCGTAACAAAAGAGCACAATAATATAATTTTTCTCAATTTGAGTAAAGATTAAAGTAGTAGATGCTTATTTTCTCTCAAAGGTGGTGCTAAAAAAAGCATCAGCCAGAAGTAGGGTAATTAAAAGAAGGAAGAAATATATAGAGAAGCTAAAAAAAGACCTTTAAAAAAATAGCCGTTGTCGTAGCGCTCGAGTGCGCCTAAGGTTTCGAGGGAACAAAGCATAGGCGCTCGAGCGAGAAGGCGGTGAGCTTCGGGCGGGAGGTTACTGGAATTTGGGCTCGAGCGAAAGGCGAGTGCATAGCAGGCACGAGGTTACTGAAATTTTGGCTCAAGCGAATGGCAAGCACACGACAGACGCAAGGCTACTGAAATTTTGGCTCGAGCGGGGAGCAGGTGAACAGTAGGTGTAGGACACCGAAAACGGATAGCCACGGAAATAAGTTGATTCAACACTTCAATGAATATAACCAATATCGACACACAATTAAAATATGATCATGGAATATACCAACACTAAAATGACCCTAACATCATTGCTGAATTTTAATTTTAATACCTTGAAATTATAGAAATCAAGTGACAAAAGTGAGTTGAGAAATACTGAAATCTGGCCATTTCATAGCGGGATATGGTTTCAAGCTATAATCATGCCAATCGTTTATATGGTAGATAAATACATTTATAACTATAACATTGTTATTCTTACTTTATGAAATGTGTAGTTTAATACTATATTGTTAGAAGTTGCATTCGATTATATGAAGTGATAAAAATCTAGGAATGAAGATGTGACAATAATTACAAAATCTATCTCAGTTCATGCCGTGCTAAAGTTGTTGAGGATTTTGAGCTAATTGCTTGTATGCTAGACTCATGCATTCATGTATATATAATTACCTTTCTTACACAATGATGTATGTATATTAATATTTATTGCTGTAACTAGCAATTGTTGAGCTAATGCAATTGATGGAAATTGATTAAAAATTTCACTAAAAGTTCTTTGAATCTGTGCCATTTCATGTTGTGATTTTGTTAAAGCATTGTTGAGGAATTGAACCTTATCTCCACATAAATAAAGTGTCGAGTGGGGTTGGACGATGATGGCATTTCTAAATTGTTTGATGGTGATAAGATAGGGTGTATGTTATATCTTCATGGTTTTATAAATAAGATTTGTACAATGATAATTATAATAGCAATTAGGTAAAATGCTATGAGGTGAGGTGCAAGCAAACACTCTTACACCGAAGTACCCAAGTGAGTTTCTTTGTTCTTGTTTCAATAATGACTTTTTTGGTATTAGTTTTAATTGCATGAGTGTGATTCTTATTAGTATCAAACGAAACTTCTATCAAATTGTGGAGTTTCTTTATGTTATACTATATTGTGTTAGTATATTATTGGTTTCTCACGATTAAACTAAATAAGATTATATAAAGTAATACGGTCACAATGAATATGGAAATTATTAAACCTTGGTATGGTCAATAGTCATCCGATAATATTTTTCGTGCCATGGTAGTGAGAAGGAGTATTGTTTAGTGTGAAGGGATATTTGTAACCATATGATCATCATATGGTATTATATTGAGGGGTATCATGGCAGAGGATATTAGATTTGACATATTGGGGTGATTTCGGTACCATTTGTTGATGGTGGGAATATGAGTATGGATAGTCTCACACCTTTTGTGGTCGGAGGAAAGATAGGCATGTTATTCTTGTATTCTTTGTGAGCAGAAGGAATGCATGCTTGTAAGATATTTGTACTTAGTTTGATAGAATCTTGACTGGTTATAAATTTGATCGTATGCCAAACTTATGAGTGTACACTACCTTACAGTATATACCTAATTGAAGGTGGTAGATATACGCAACTTTTGGTTCATAGCGACATAATAATATCGTGACTGACCGTAATTCTACTAAAAATCTGGCAAAATTATGTTTATAAAACGGACGTCAGCTAAATACAAAACCTATATAAAATCTTAAACAATATCCACAACACATTAACAACACATACATAGGATCTCAACTGCCACAAAAAAGTGTGTGGTGCCGACGTCATAACGTCGGGTACGATGCCAGTATAGACAAGATGTCACTAGGTAAACAAATATAACCATAAAAACCTGCGGAAGCTACTACATCCATCATATACAGCAGAAACTAAACTATACATCCATCATCATCATCATCGTCATCACATACATATATGACCATAAGTATCAAAATAATTTATACAAACTTTTTGTCAATAAACAAGTCATGAAGCTAAGTCAAAAAATCTCTCCACATCATAACCAGCTACCTATTATGTTACTATGGCCTACTTGGACTCGTCAGGTATAAGAGCGCACTTATCTGGAAGAAAAAAAGAAGTAAGAGTGAGCCACAAGTTCAGAAAGTGCAACATAAATAAACATTAAGCAATAATTTCAAATGAAATAGGAAACAGGAATGGAAGCAATATGTCAGGATGCATGAAGTTATGAAACATGTTTTAATATACTTTCCTTATTATATTTATCTTTGCGAATCAGGGTTAATAAGCTTACTAGCTAAAGGTGCAGAAGAATAAGGAAAGAATTATGATACCCCACATGATCGAAGGTCGAACGACATACAAAACGTCCAATAGCAAATTTTTGCCTTATACAAGGCCAAACACCACGTGGCGAGCGGTATACCTATCACCCGGTATACAGGGCCAATAGAATGCTCCCTAACCTCTCGCAGTCTAAAGGCAATTCTTGTCCTTCCATAGTAACATCTTAAGAATTGCTAGAGAGTATCACTCGCTACAATGTACGATCAAGATAATCCTTGAGTCTCTACTGTAATACTAATAGTATGCCAAGAGATATTACCCGCCATAATATAATTCAGTGGTCCTAATTTCATAATTTTTTATTCCTTGAGGGAAGGTCCACCAAACTTCTCCCATAAATTTCTCCATCTGGGAGAACAAATCAATCAAATAACAAATTGTGAAATTTTCCTCTGTATTCTTGCACGAGTTTATCTTTCTTTCAAAATTAAATCTTCTCATAACTAAATTTGTATATACAAATGTCCTAAACATAGGAAAGAATAGAAATTCTTACCACAAAGAGATAATTATAATTTTAGAGGCCTCCGGACCATATTTTCTTCACAAATGGAATACAAACATATTTTTTCAGCACTTACAATTAAACACATATAATTAAGCATAGCTTACATAACAATTAATTAGGGTAGAATCATGTAAAATTAATAATTGTTTCAAATAAACAATGTTAGGGCCGATTTAGAGTCTCTGAACGTGTCGAATGGGTCAATTCTTGGAAAATCTGACGTCCCACCGATGTATATACACAATTAGGACATTGGTAACACATAATTAAGGGCAATTTATGGATATGGTTTGAATCAGAAGGGGAACGGGAGCTGGGCGCACATCTAGGGTTTCACCGAAGCGTAATTCGCACGAAACGTGGGGGAAACAGACATCAAACTATAAATAATCTATGTAAGAGTTATGGGTTCCATGTTTTACATAATTTGAGTGGGTATCAGAACGAAAATACTAAGGAGAAAATGAATAGCAATCAAAAGAGAGAATAAAAAGAGTATGGGAGCACTTGCCTCGACTCAATCTACGACATCTCTAATTGGCTCAAGCTCGAAATCGGACCTGAGAACCTCATTTTCCCCCTCTTTCTCTCTCTACCCATCGGCTTCCTCTCTCTCTCTTCTCTTCTTCCTCCCTCGCACTTCTGTTTCCCGAATCCCTTCCCCTTCCCCTAATAATAATAATTATTATTGTTGTTATTGTTGTTATTATTGTTATTATTATTGTTATACACATACAAACACACACACACACATATATATACATACTTATTCATTTTTCTTTAAATCTCAAAGCCCAAATGGGTACTCGGCCGACTGAATAGGCACATTTCGGACACCGGTCCAACAATTTTAAATATCATCCAAAATTTTATAATATTTAATTAATTTTTATCATACTTAAATTATCCAAAAATAAATAAATTTAATTAAATTAGATAAAAATATTCAGGATATTCTATTCTCCCATACTTATAAAAATTTTATCATCGAAATTAACGGATCATAGGAATTAATTCAACCTACGTACCTCAAAATATATGGGGATACTTCTCCCGAATTTTGTCCTTTCTCTCCCATGTCGCTTCCTTGCGGGAATGATTCATCCATAAAACTTTCATGAGAGGACCATCTTCGAGTGCAAGATCTGATCCTTGCGATCTAAAATCTCCACTGGTTCCTCCAAATACAATAAATCCTCGTTGATAATCAAGGAACCATAATCAATAACATGCACCAGATCATAGACGTACTTCCTCAATGTCGATACATGGAAGACATTATGCACCTCGGCCAAATTCAGTGGCAACGCCAACCGATACACCACTTCTCTGACCTTCTCCAAAATCTCACACGGTCCAATATAACACAGTCTCAACTTTCCTTTAATGCCAAACCTTGTGATTCCCTTCAACGGTGAGACTTTAAGGAACACAAAATCATAGACCTCAAATTGGATCTCTGATCTTCTTCAGTCCACGTAGCTCTTTTGTCGACTCCGGACAACCCTCAACTTATCAACAATCACCACAATCTTTTCTGATGTCTCTCTAATAACACCGGGCCCCAAAAGTCGTCTATCTCCAGCCTCCTCCCAATGGATCAAAGATCAGTGCTTTCTGCCATATAGTGCCTCAAATGGAGCCATACCAATACTTACTTGGAAGCTATTGTTGTACGTGAACTCCGCTAGCACCAGGTGATCATCCCAACTTCCTTTGAACTCCATCACCGAGGCTCAAAATATATCCTCTAATCTTTGGATGGTCCGCTCTAACCAACCATCGGTTTGGGGATGGTGCGCTATACTGAATTTTAGATTCGTTCCTAACTCCCGATGCAAGCTCTCCCAAAATTTTGAGACAAAATGCGGATCACGGTCAAACACAATAGATACTGGCACACCGTGCAATCTAATGATCTCGTCGATGTAAAACTATGCCAGGAAATCACGAGAATACGTAGTCCTAATGGCTATAAAATGTGTAGATTTTGTCAGCCGATCTACAATAACCCAGATTACATCGTGATTCCTCGGAGTCCTAGGCAAATCAAAAATAAAATCCATCAAAATGTCCTCCCACTACCAACTTAGGATAGACAGTGGCTGCAACAATCCTGAAGGCTTCCTCCTCTCAGCCTTTAACTACTGACAAATAAGATATTGCCCAACAAAAGCAACTATCTCCCTATGCATGTTCCTCTGCTAGAACATCTTTCTTAAATCGTGGTATATTTTGTTGATCCTAGGGTAAATAGTATACCTAGTCCGATGCGCCTCTTTCATGATTTCTTTCTTTAGCTCCTTATCAATAGGAACACATAGCCGCTCCTAGAATTTCAAGACTCCGTCAACTCAGATACTAAAATCAATCCGAGAATCTCTACCAAGAGCACTAATGATGTCCATTAAAAATGGATCATTCACTTGCCATTCATTAATCATCTGGAGGAACTCGGGCTGCACCTGCAAGAAAGATAACATCATACGATTGCTCTTGATGTAACATTGATGTGGCAAAACTTCAGGTAGTTTAGCATCTCCATCTACTTTATTTGCATTGTCTCCACCAAATTAGTCTGACGACTCAGGGCATCCGCAATCACATTTGCATTCACTGGCCAATACTAGATCTCATAATCGTAATCCTTAAGGAACTCAATCCATCACCACTGCCTCATATTCAACACCTTTTATAGAAATAGATACTTAAGGCTCTTATGATCAGAGTACTCTAAAACTTTCTCACCATACAAATAGTTCATCCAAATCTTCAATGCAAAAACCACGACGGCTAATTCCAAATCATGGGTGTAATTCTTCTCGTGGGCCTTCAACTGCCGAGACCCATAGGCAGAATCATCGGAGCCTCACCTTGAAGGCATTTCAATACACCTCGAGCCCACCAGAATCATCAGGAAGAGTTAGAATTTGTGCAGAAGTTAACCGATCCTTCATCCCTTGGAAGCTACAATCACATTCCTCAGTCCATTCAAATTTGGCTTCCTTCTTCGTCAACTAGGTGAGCGGCAATACAATACGATAGAAATTATCCACAAATCAACGATAATAGCTAGTCATATCCAAAAAGCTACGGACATTTGTCACGGTCGTCGATCGATCCCAATTGACCACGGCTTTGACTTTTTTTGAATCTACCGAGACACCTCCGTTAGAAATGATGTGGTCCAGAAATACAACCTCCTCAAACTAGAATTTACATTTCTTCAACTTTGTGAATAATTGATGCTCCTCGAGGGTTTGAAGGACAATCATCAAATCCTCCTCATGCTCCACAACACTCCTCGAATAGATCAAGATATCATCGATGAAGACTACAATAAACTTATCCAAATAGGGCTGAAAAACCTGATTCATCAAATCCATAATTACAATGAGAGAATTCATCAATCTGAGCGGCATAACAAGGAACTCATAATGACCATACCTCATTTGGAAAGCCATTTTTGCCCATCATCTTGTTTGATTCGGAGCTAATGATACCCCGACTAAAGATCAATCTTTGAGAACACTCGGGTTCCCTACAATTGATTGAAGAGGTCATAAATCCGCGACAACGGGTACTTATTCTTTATCGTGATTTTGTTCAACTCATGATAATGCACGCAAAGCCACAAGGTCTCGTCCTTCTTCTTTACAAATAGGAACGGAGCACCTCATGGCAAAACACTGGGTTTAATAAAACTCATATCAAGCAAATCCTGTAACTACTCTTTCAACTCTTTCAATTCAGTAGGGGTCATACGATAAGAGGTCCTCAAATAGGTGCCAATCCCGACACAAGATCAATTCCGAACTCAATCTCATGGTGTGGCGGTAGAGTAGACAACTTATTGTCAAACACATCCTCGAACTTGCACACAACCGGAATCTCCTTCATAAGCCAAAAAATTTCTAACTCTCCACAACGCTAGCATAAGCCAAAAAATGCTTCACAATCGCTCTTCAACAAAGGATGAGCTTGGAGGGCCTAAATAAACTAGATGCTTTCACTCTTCGAATTCCTTGAATGTGAAAAAGGCTCATATTTCAGGATTGTAAAATCTACCCTCTTATAGAAGCAGTCAATAGTTGTATGATACTTTGATAACCAATCTATTTACAGAATAACGTCAAAATCATACATATTTAAAAGAATCAAATCCACAACCAAAGGAAACCCATTCACTTCAACAATACCCCCAGGGTAAGAAATATCGGTAATGACAGAGGATCCAGTGGGCGTTGATTCGACTAAAGTGAAATCAAGAGTCATGGGAGAGGATGCAAGATAACAGGCAAATCGAGGAGAAACAAATGAATGCGTAGATCCAGAATCAAAAAGCATTGAACAAGAAATGCCACAAATGGAGAAAATACCTTCCACCACGTTATCTGATGCCTTGGCTTCACTCGCAGACACTGCAAAGGCCTTTCCTTGGACAATAGGCTTGGAAGTGCATCCTTCTGCAGATGAGGGCATTCTTTGGCCTTG
>JAOVVI020015566.1:0-11147 GCA_028571085.2 Nepenthes alata
CTCTTAAGATCCTAGATTGATCCTCGACTGCACCTAACTTCAATTTTTTTGCTCTATTTTATTATTTATCTGTCGTAATGCTGATGAAAAGCTAGTCACTGCACTTTGCACTCAACATTCTAGTGCCAAGGAAGGGAGAAGGTATGTCTACATTTGTTTTTTGGAAGTTATCTTTTCATAATAAATTCTGGATCTAAAATATATAATAAGGAATGGTATTACGTCCCAATTGTTTTTCCAACGAAGGGAACACATTAAATGAAACTTTTCTTTTGCCATTATTATTTTTGAAATGATGGCTTGGACTTGGTATTTTCATAAACATTTTACTTTCCTTCCCTATGTTTTTAAAGCAAAGTGCAAACATTAGGGCCTGTTCAAATTAGGAAACTATGCTATTTTTTTTACTTTTGCTTTTCTTTTCACTTTTTGATTTGTATGGTTTTCCTAAAAAGTGCATTAATTTGTTTCTATTAGAAACACTTTCTTTTCCACACTGCAATATTTATTAATAGATATTAGCTACACATTAAGCATCAGTATTTCTTTACCACAATGCAATATTCTTTCCTCCAACGTGTGAGTTGCAGACGCTGAGGCATACTTCCCCCAGCACGTATTTGGCCTGTCCAAGCGCGAGGCATTTTAGATAAGGGGTTGAGTATCCCTGTCGGTACAATTTTGCGTTGATGATCACGTACCAACCAGTCGTCTTCTTCACATGTTTTGCTTTCTCCGGGTTTTTTGGCAGTGTGGCGTCCATCAGATACCTCCGGTATGGGGTCATCCAATTGTCATCATCAGCCACCTACAGTATCTTGCGCTCCGGGTTGTCAATGCTGGGTGTAGCCAAGACTTCCTGCATGCTCCTGACGTACTGTTCCTGAGACCCCGTCGCAGTGGCTCTAGCCATCTGGTTGGCTTTTCAGTTCTCCGTCCTTGGGATATGTACGATTTTGATCTTCTCGAATGCCTGGGCCCGAGCTTTTGCTTTAGCTAGGTACTTGGTCAGCTGAGGGTTTGATGTCTCAAAAGTCCCTTGGATTTGATTGACTACCACTTCCGAGTCGCTGTAGACAACTAATGCTTTAGCTGAGCACTCCTTGGCTAATCTAACTCCCGCGATGAGGGCTTTGTATTCGGTGACGTTATTGGTTGCCAAGAATCCAAGCACTAGAGTGTACTTCATCTCTGAGCCATCTCGAGTTTCGAGAATGATGCCGGCCCTGCTGTTTGCTTGTGTAGATGATCCGTCGACATGCAAAGTCCATATAGGGGCCCTTGGAACGTTTGCACCATCGACCTGATCGGGGGTGTCGAGAGCTGGTGTCGTAGTTTTGACTACGAAGTTTGCAAGGGTCTGACCCTTCGGGGCCGACCGGGGTCTGAACTCTACGTCAAACTCGCCCAAATCTATATCCCACTTGACTAACCATTCGAAAGTCTTTGGTTTCTGCAAGATCCCTTCAGGGGCTGGTCAGTTAGTACAACTATCCAGTGTACTTGGAAGTACGACAGTAGTTTCCTAGTGGAGTAGATGAGGGACAAAGCAATCCTTTTGGCGTGAGGGTAGCAAGACTCCGTGTTTGTCAACACCTTGCTCATGTAGTACATGGGTCATTGCACGTCTCCCTACTGCATGATAAGGACCGAGCTCAAGGCCATGTCTGACACCGCTAGATAGAGGTACAACTCCTTGCCCTCAAAGGGCGAGGTCAAGAGTGGAGGATTGGAGAGATATTCTTTGAGTTCGTGGAATGCACGCACTCGGCGGTCCATCGGAATCCGATTGCCTTCGTCCCTCTGAGGGCCTTAAATAATAGCAAGTTCTTGTCCGCCAATTTAGCTAGCAACCGAGAGAGGGTGGCGAGTCTCCCTGTGAGCTTCTGGACCTCATTCACGATCCGTGGCGGGCCCATGTCAAAGATGGCTCTTATTTTCTTTGGGTTCGTGTCAATGACGGTTGGAATACTATGAAGCCTGGAAACTTTCCGGATGTCACCCTGAACACGGACTTGGCCGGGTTGAGCTTCATCCTGTGAGTCCAAAGCACCTCAAAGGTTTCGGCCAGATCGTGAATGTGGTCATCAATGACTTTACTTTTGACAAGTATGTCGTCTACGTATATCTCCACGTTTCGTCCGATCTAGGTTTTAGACATCTTGTTCACCAGCCGCTAGTAGATAACACCAACGTTCCTCAAACCAAAGGGCATGACCTTGTAGTAGTAGGTCCCTTGATCGATCATGAAAGAGGTGTGCTCCTCGTCGTTTGCGCTCATCCTTACCTGGTTGTAGTCTGAGGGGGCGTCCATAAAGCTTAGGAGTTCATGCCCGAACATAGAGTCCACCAGTTAGTCGATCCTTGACAGTGGAAAACTGTCCATCATGCAGGCTTTCTTTACATCGGTGAAATCGACGCACATTCACCGTTTGTCGTTGCTATTTTTCATAAGGACGACGTTTGACAGCCTGTTCGGGTACTGGATCTCCCTTATGAATCCGGCGTTGAGCAGCCTCTTCACTTCTTCTCTTATGATGATCAGTTTTTCAACGGAATGGTTCCTACGCTTTTGCCGGACAGGTTTATGATCGGAATCGAGGCACAACTTATGGATCATTACTCTGATTGGCATCCCGAGCATGTCCGCAAGAATCCATGTGAAAGCATCAAAATTCTAAGTTCACGAGTTGGTTGCGGGGTTGGCATTGGAGGGGAGATATAGATATGTATGCATTTCTCCAATTCGTTGGGGTCGAGAGGGACCAACTCTGTTGATTCGCCGGACTGGGCCTATTGCAGTGTGGACTCATCGCGGAAGTTTAGGTACGTCGCTGGTTGATTGAGAGTGGCCGGTCTGACTTGGGACAAGTAGCATGTCCGACCCTATTGCAGTGTTCTCCTAGTGCCTCCCCTACTTCGTATGGCGTCGGAAACTTCACCTTCAAGTATGGAATTGACATTACCGCCCCGAATATGGTTAGGAACGGTCGGCCTAGGATGACATTGTAGAACGAAGGCAGGTCAACGACAAAGAATATAAGCGTTTGGGTGGCCATACGTAGGTGAGTTTTCATCATGACTTCGAGCTGGACTTTGAGTTGAACAGACACTAGTTCATTGTCCAGACCATATAAAGGGCCATCGGTTGCTCTCATATGGTTCTTTTTTAGTCCAAGTTTGAAAAACATGTCGAGATATAGCAAATTTTGAGAACTTTCATTATCAATAAAAACTCGTTTCAGTTGATAGTCTAGTGTACCATCTGAAACAAGGCAGATACAACTACAGGGTCAGAATGGTAAGACATTACATAAGTCATATTGTTGTTACTAAAACTAATGACATCAGTCTTAGCCCATACCCTCGCTCTTTTGTTGCTCGATGTGGCCTCAGTGCGATCTTGGTCATCGCTTTTGGCAGATTTGCTCGAAATTATGTTGACAACGCCCGTGGCGACACGGTTCCTTGGTTTTTCTTTGGCTTTGTCACTTATTGCCCCAAGGGCTGGCCCAGGCTTCTTAGGAACCGTGTAAGGTTCCTCGGCGGATCGAGGCCCAACACGTGGACCATTACTCCGGTCGGCATATCGAGCAAGTCCACAAGAATCCATGTAAAAATGTCAAAATTCTGTCTGAGGAAGTTCACCAGCTGGTCACAAATTGGCATTGGAAGGGAGCTACTGACATGTAAGCATTTCTTTGGTTCGTTGGGATTTAGAGGGACAAACTCTGTTGATTCGTCAAACTGGGCTTGTTGTAGTGTGGACTCATCGTGCAAGTCTAGGTCCTCCACTGGTCTGTTAAGAGTGACCGAAACAACTTGGGACAAGTAGCATGTCTGTTCCATCATCTCGTTGCCCAGTGCCTCCCCTACAACGTATGGCGTCGGAAACTTCACCTTCAAGTGGAGAATTGACGTTACTGCCCCAAAGGTGGTAAGGAATGGTTGGCCTAGGATGGCATTGTAGATCGAAGGCAAGTCGACGACAAGGAATGCAAGCATTCAGGGGGCCGTACGTGGGTGAGTTCCTATCATGACTTCGAGTTGGACTTTTCCCTAAACGAGCACTGGTTTATTGTCCATACCGTACAGAGGGCTCTCTGCTGCTCTCATCTAGTTCTTTTTCAGTCCAAGTTTAAAAAATGCGTCAAGATAGAGCAAATTTCGAGAGCTTTCATTATCAATGAAAACTCATTTCAGTTGGTAGTCTAATGTATCATCTGAAATGATGGCAGATACAAATAGAGGGTTGGAATGGGGGGACGTTACATAAGTCACATCGTCATCGCTAAAACTAATAATATCAGTCATAATCCCTATCCTTACTCTTTTGTTGTTCAATGTGGCCTCAGGGCGATCTTGGGCGTTGCTCTTGGCAGGCCATCTCGAAATCATGTTCACAATGCTGGCAGCTACACGGTTCCTTGGTTGCTCTCTGGCTTTGTCACTTACTACCTCGGTGGCCTATCCCGAGATTCTCAGGAACCATGTGTTGTGTCCCCGACGTATCGAGTTTCAACTTGTGGACTATTACTCTGATCGGTATCTCGGGCATGTCCATAGGAATCCATGTGAAAACATTGAAATTTTGCTTGAGGAATTTCACGAGCTGGTCGTGGATTCGCATTGGAACACAGATACCGACATGGATGCATTTCTCCGATTTGTTGGGGTTTAGAGGGACCAACTCTATTGATTCGCCGGATTGGGCTTGTTGCAGTGTGGGCTCATCACGGAAGTCTAGGTCCTCCACTGATCTGTTGAGAGTGGCCAGTGCGACTTGGGACAAGTAGCATATCCGTCCTATCATCTAGTTGCTCAGCGCCTCCCTTACTCCTTATAGTGTCAGGAACTTCACCTTCAAGTGGGGAATTAACGTTACTACCCCGGAGATGGTTAGAAACGGTCGGCCTAGGATGGCATTGTAGACCGAAAGCAGGTCGACTACAAGGAACATAAGCATTCTAGTGGCCATACGTGGGTGAGTTCCCATCGTGACTTTGAGCTGGACTTCTTCCTCAATGGGCATTGTTTTATTATCCATATCATACAGAAGGCCCTCAGCTGCTCTCTTCTGGTTCTATTTCAGTCCAAATTTGAAAAATACATTGAGATATAGCAAATTTTGAGAGTTTCAATTATCAATGAAACCTTATTTCAGTTTGAAGTCTAATGTACCATCTGAAACGATGGCAGATATAATTAGAGGGTTGGAATGAGAGATGTTACACGAGTCATATTATCGTCACTAAAACTAATGATATCAGTCCTAACCCCTGCCCTTGCTCTTTTCCTGCTTTATGTGGTCTTAACCATCGCTCTTGGCCGGCTTGCTCGAAATCTATTTGATAACGCCAATGGTGACACGGTTCCTTGGTTGCTCTCTTGCTTCGTCACTTACTGCATTGGGGGCCTGCCCTGGGCTTCTCAGGAACAGTGTGAGGTGTCCCCAGCAGATGATGTCCTCAATCTCCTTCTGCATGGTGCGGTAGTCTTCCAAAGTGTGACCCAGAAACTGATGAAAATGGCAATACTTGGTCTGGTCTCTAGGCTCTGGGTCCTTCGGTGGCTTGGGTTACTCCAGGAACTGCTCGTCCAGAATCTGTATCAAAATGTTCGAGTAGGTGTCATTCAGGGGCGTCAGGGCTAGGGGATGGTACTCCCTTTGGACACCCGGCTTGAGCCGCGGTTGCTTCTGCAGTTCCTGGGAGTGACTGCCATCTCCGTTTCTCTTCTTCCCCACGGCTGGACCTTTGGGTTGTCGGTCCGCCCGTTCAGAACGCTTTACTTCGTTAGCCTCCTCGATCACTATGTAGGCCCGAGCGATGGCCTTTACTTCCCCGAAGGTTTGGGGGCATTGATATGCCAAGTGCTTGAAGAACTCCCCAACCGCCAATGTGGTGATAAAGGCACTTAACTTCATCTAGTTAGAGAGTTGGGGGATTTGGCCAGCCTCTACGATGAAGCGGTTGAGGAACCGCTTCAGACTCTCCTCGAGTTTTTGGCAGAGACGGATGAGGTGTCAGGGATGCTTCTCCTCCCTCCGGTTGGAGGCAAACTAGCATAGGAAGCCTTCGATGAGCTCGTTGAATGATTGGATGGAGTTTGGCTGGAGGTCGTGAAACCAGAGCCTGGCGTTCCCTTTAAGTGTTAGGGGGAAGCACTGGCATATGGTGGCCTCGCTCACCCCGTGAAAAGTCAATAGCGTCCGGAAGCAATCTAGGTGATCCATTGGATCCGTACTTCTGTCGTAGGTATCCAATGTCAGCATTTTAAACTTGAGGGGGGAGCGGCTGCGTTGTGATGTCCATGGTGAACGACAACCTCCCTAGGTCATGCGCTTGTCGGCCAACCTCCCTCTTAAACATGTGCTGCCATATTTTCTCTACTTTCTCCTCCATCCGATGTGAGGATCCGCTCCTCTTAGCATTGATGAGGTCCCTAAGTTTGGAGTTCTCCGGGGGGCCATGCAGGTCATGGTGGTTGCCCGCATGACGTGCCCGTGAACTGTATGAGCCCGCCCCTTTGGTCGTGGGCTTCCGATCACTGCGGGGATTCCACCGCTCTTGGCTTTCCTCTGAGGCTTCCCTGCTCGGGCTGCTCCATGTTGATATTTGGGCCTTGCTGCTTGAGGCCACTTGGGCCCCGCCATTGTCAAGCCTTGTTGTTCTTGTTATGGGGAGCCTCAGCCTATGGCCTCTTCGTATAAAGGTTGACGCTAAGGGGCCCGAGGGAGGAGCTCTCGTCCATTGTGCTCCATTCTGAGTGCATAATATCTGAAACATTTGCTTCATGTCACCCACGTCAGTGGCTAGTTTGCGCACGTCAGGCTCGGGCTGCTCGACGGCACAACTACTCACCATGGAGTTGTCGCCATGGACGGTTATATCCCTTGCTGGCGCGCTAGCTTGCACTCTGGTATTGACCATTCTTGATTTTGAGAGTGGCTGTGGTGACAGATGGTTAGTTGTTGTCGTTACCACAGATGGCGCCAATAATGCGTCCCTGGGTCCGGGTTTTCGTACGGAATAGGGAGCCTTTGGATTACTCGGGTTGCGTCAGGCTCGAATGGGTCTAGTCTCTGTGTCTTCCAACCTTGGCCTTGTGCACAACAAACTACAAATAGGATGTCAGAGGACAGCGGGAAGTGTTCCCATCGTAAATTCTCCGACGCTCAAGTCAAAAGTCTTTCCTAGAGAATGGAAAGATGTGAGCATGAAGATAAACATGATGCGGAATGCACGGATGTTTATATGCAAATGTTGGGAGAGATAGTTATAGGAGACTTTGGCTTCTTTTGTGGACTTTCGAGAGTGGCTCACTGAGGTCGCCGGGCTAAAGCGACGATTTCGGAGGGAAGGGAACTGGTCCTTTTTCCTTGCATTTGGGTTCAAAGCTTATCCTAAGGAAATTCAAAGGTGCCTCGAATGCTCTTTGGACGATTGAACTCTCTTGGTTGAATGAACTCCCCTTCTCCAATGTAGGAGAAGGTATTTGTAAACTCCGTTGATGAGGCTTTGGGCGCAGGAATATATGATAGGTGTCTTGCCTGGGTTCGCCGTCCCCTGAGCACTGGCAGTGGCTAGCTGTGTCAGTTGTCTCCTTGTAGTGGCGAGGTGACTATCGTCGGGCATTGCCGGCATAGGTATGGTCGCCTCTCGTTGAGATTGGCTAAGCCGCATAGGGCAGTGGGCGCCACGGCTTGCCAAGCTGACTTCATCTGCCTTTGGTTGAAATTTTCTGGGTTGGCGCTTCCTGCGCTGCCAGTCTGCAGCCACCTTAGGGGAGGACTGACGAATTGTGATTGGATGCGTAGCAGGTGATGTCTGGTGGGCCTCGATGTGGCCTGTCTGGCCCAAGTTCTGTCTCGTGGTGCTGGGTCTCACGTGAAGCCTCTAAGGCCCCCATCGCCTAGCTGGGCCTTCCTACCAACTGGGTCTCGTTCCTGCTGGTTGGGCCTTGCTCCTGCTAGCCCATGTTCGTACTGGACCCATCAGAGATCTTGGAGCGTATTGATGAGATATCTCATGGAATGGTGCTACCCCTAGGATTATTAATAGTCCATAACATATTTCATGTCAACTTGCTTCAGAAGTATATCTATGACTCGACGCATGTAATCGACTTAGTGCCACGTCATGTCCGTGAGTCGGTCATTCGAGGAGTAGTCAGCCCAAATTCTTGACCACCAAGAGAAAATTCTCCTGAAAAAGGTTGTTTCGATAGTAAAGAGTCAAAGGTGTCACCACACTGAGGGTGAAGTGACATGGGAACTAGAGGCGGACATGAGGGAGAAGTACTCACACTTATTCTAGGTCTAAGGTACTTATTTTGAGGATGAAATTTTGTAAGTGAGAGGATTATAGCACCCTAGTATTTTGAACTTGGGTTATTTGGACTCCTAATTGGTTAAGGTTTTTAATTATAGAAGCAACGAGAAAGATGAAAATTTATGAGACTAATAATTTGTAGGAAAGCATGGATTAACTTTATGAAGAATTGGGACAAGTTAGACACAAAAATTTCAAAAGGACATTTTTATAATTTACTTATTGGATAGTAAAAATATTTTTGATATTTTATTTTATTAACTAGAATCCTTTTGGATGTTAGACTAGGCTTATATGTGTGGATAGAATTAGAGAATAGACTTATTAATATACTAAAATTAATAAAGTTTCACATAAACCCCAACCATGTATTTGATTTGTGTAAATAGAAATTATATTCCAACTTTAATACTAGAGAAATAATTATTTCATTATTTGGTTACCCTATTGGAAAGAAAATGGTATTTCGTGATGTTGAAAGAAAGATCGAAACTTATACAAATTAAGAAGTTTGTTGATCCAAGACATCAAGGTCCACTATTGCCCCTACACTATGGCCCCAATTCCACCTTGGTGGCGACGTGGAATCTAAATTTAGAAATATGGCTAACAAGTTGTTTGAACTACACAAGGCAAGTGATCGATTAGACACAATTACCCCTAATCCTCCATCCCCGTAGGAAGGAGACTGATGACAAACATAGATAAAAGGGAAAAGAAAATTAAAAATGATTTAGAAGCAAATAAAACTTGTTAAGAATTAAGTTCAGTGTGTTGAATTGATTTATCATCAATATGACAAAAGTTGATAGTAGAAAAAAAGCAAATTAAAATATTCATTTCCATTTTGGGTTTGTGAAGTAAATAGAAATTATTAAGAATAGAACTTATTGTATTAAATTGAATTGAATAATCATGACAAGGTATAGAAACCTAACTAAGAGAAGCATCTCCAAGGATATTCTACTTTTAATTAACCCAGCTACTACTGTAAATATGTCGATATAATCTATAGAAAATTGAATATATATATATATATATTAAACAATCTAAAAACACATTCTTTGATCTCTTCCTTGAACCCAAGATGGATTGTAGACTCTATATTGAGTTTAAAAAGTAATTCATGACGTAAAGATCTATTCTTAATAATATCTTTTTTTAAAAAAGACCAAAATTGTCTATGCATAGAAATCAAAATTTAATATAATAGGTTATTGGAACAGTGTAAATATATGGAACACCCATGACTACATGCAAACTAAAATTAGAACCCAATACTATCAAAAAGTATGTGAGCACTAGATTGTCAAGGGCAGTTGAAAAAACATAGTAGATTTGAGTGCAACAATCTGCTCAAGCACTATTAATGGATTGGCAAGGGC
This sequence comes from Nepenthes alata, assembly GCA_028571085.2. Classification (NCBI taxonomy): domain Eukaryota; kingdom Viridiplantae; phylum Streptophyta; class Magnoliopsida; order Caryophyllales; family Nepenthaceae; genus Nepenthes; species Nepenthes alata. Next base: position 9,719 of record JAOVVI020015566.1, read on the forward strand.
ACTGTCAGGGTACTGTTCATGCACTCTCTTGATTTATGTCATTAGCATTCCTCCACAATATACAAGGTGCTCATGCTAAAGCAGGATAATGAAGTCTACTAGTAGAGATTGAAAACAGAGCACACACAACAAAGACAAAATTTGGGTGGGATCCTGCGAGCTATATCAAAAGACTAGCTGTCCACTAGCTGTGTTGGATCAAACAAAGAAATGTTGTAATACAATGAAGAATAAAGTTGATCTGTGTTGAATTGAATGAAGTAATTTTGAGTGTAGTGCGTAAACTTATGAATATAGAAACCCAGAAGGGAAGCATCCCAATGGGTATTCTACCTATAGTAAATGCAGTGCTGAGTCTTTCTACCGGTTGAGTCAAAGGCTTGTGGCCGGTTTGGATGGTGGTCTTTGGGAGGTTCCCTTTAGTATATTTTCTTTCGGTATCATAGAATATTTCATGGTGGTGTTCGGGATATACCCTAGCGTCTATGTTCTCCCTAAGTAGGCAAAACATTTGGAGTTAGAATATAATTTTATAATCTCTTTTAATTTAATTTCATTTTACTTACCCAAAAAAAAGGGTATTCTACCTATAACATCCAGGTGTTATTATTATTATCTGGATATAATGTAGACCTTTTCGAAAAATAATATGAACAGATTTAGAAATAAAATAATCTTCAATAGATTGCACAGGAGAGAGATGCCAGATTTTAAAGTTAATTTGACAAATTGATAAGCAAGGTCAATTTGTGGGATGAATCATAAATTTGCTGTCATGTAAACAACATATACACCTCGGATGATAATCGATACAACTGGCATTAGTAAACAGAACTGATAATGGATGTGTAATCAGTTGATGAGATTGTTAGAGCAGTTGCAGTAAATTATCAGCTTGTAAAACGATTTCTGTTGATTAGCTTAAGTGGTTAGCAACTTGTATTGAAGTAACAGACATGTATATAATCTACTAGGCTTGTTTAATATAGGAAGATGATTAAATGAATCAGTTTTTGGATAGACTGCCAAACAGATTTGTGGTCTCTTAACCCTCCCTTCTATTTTTGCCTTTCTTGCTCTCATTTCTCCCTCCCTTTATTCTCCTTCTCAACCTCCATTTCTTTTAATCTACTATCTTTCATTAGTAGTAAGGTGTAATTGATCTCTTTCACTACGAATTGGTGTCAGATTCTTCGTTCATATCCTGAAAATTCAGCAATTCAGCATCAATGCATCACTCTGATTCTTCACATATTCAACTCGCTGTCTTGACAAACAAGAAGACATCAGTTGAAGATCAACTCAAGCAACTCCAGATTGATTTGCAAGAAGAGTATAAATATCAGTTTCAAGCCCATCAATAGTTCAATGAAAACAATATCAATATGATGGACACCAAGATGGAAATATTCATCTCTGAAATCAAACA
>JAOVVI020015567.1:0-11147 GCA_028571085.2 Nepenthes alata
ATGGCCAGGTAGTGATTCAAATATAGCAACTTGTGACATTCCATTCTCTAGTAAGTAATTTTATAACCATTAGTATTCTAGTCTAAATTTACTATCAAGTAATTCTTGATTTGTCTATTAAAATCCATAATTTATACTCATTTATTTCACGGACATAGACAAGTGTTTCAAGGTCCAATTATGATTTAGAGAAAGAAAAATTTAGAATGTTGATAGAGAAGTAATATATTAAACTTTGTAATAAAAAGTTATTTTTTAATAATATGATCATTACAATCATTGGGTTAAAAATTTAATTCTAATATTAGAAATGGATCAAGAAACATGTTGACATCTATGATATACTTGATTTCATGTTCTATAACCAACTGATGCATGTCGGTCCAAAGCAAATTAGTTCTGAAGACAAAAGTGGGCTTGGGAGTACTGAAGAGACTTGTATCAAGCGCTATGTTCTAGTTGAAATATGCTTGAATTTCTTTGAACATATATCAGACGCTAATATTTTAGTTAGAATACACATGAGCGCCACTGCAACACAAATCGGTCATATCAATACTATCCAAAGCACATTTATACATGTACCAAGCACACGTCAGTTGCTATTTTTATGTTCAGTTACTTTCATGATATATATGTGTTGCATAATTAATTAATATGTTAGAAGAGATAGAAAATTGTTATTAATACCCTTACAGGTGAGATTAATAATTAAATAGTTGTTAATTATGACTATAAGACAATTTAAGGAGAAACTTTATGGATTTTCATAATTTTACTCGGAGAATAAAGTCAGAAAGAGAGTGAAAGGTTTTCCTTAGTAGCCATGTGGAAAAGGTTAGAGTAGGAAAAATATTAGTTTTTAGTAGCTTCCTACTTGATTGAATTGATTAAGAATAAGTTAAGATGATTATATTAGGGTTAGACATAGTAGATAGTGAATTATATTGCCTTATTAAAAAGTGACCATATAAATCATTTAGATATTTTAATCATTCCTTGAATATTCATGATTTATTTTACGCTTCTTTTAAATCACATGAATATAGTCTTGATATTCTATATCTAAATAAATGAAAGCGTATAAAAATATTAAGGTCTCTAATTGAATGAAAGGTTATGGCACTTAAATACAGTTTATACTTTTTTAATACTTATTTTATATCTAATAGTAGAGGTCGCTTTATTTTCAAAATGAAATACTTATAGACTTGTAGCTGTAGTATAAAATTATAATCAGGATAATATTAGTAAGAAGCATCACATGTGATATGAGTATGATATGGGTATAGCACCCTAAAAGATTGTAAGGATAGTGATGATATCATAGATATCGAGTGATCTTGTGGTACTTATTCAAATATTGAGGATGTAAATACACAACCCTTGATCATAATGGCAGAATAAAATTCACAAAGAGTTTGATACATCATACGATTACAATCTCATATTGAGTTAAATTTAGTAGAAATCTAGGAAAGAATGTTAATATCACATATATTTTGAGATCTCGATACTTGTTTCGGGTTCATTGAACCCCGTGGATGTCCTTCAGAAGATCGTTGCTTTCTTGACATCCTAATTATGGATTTTTAATAATGCTTTTGAATTATTTTATTGATTGTCTCATTTATTTATTATTCGGAGATGATTATTACTTTTTATAGATATTGCATATTATTAGAGTTGGTTTTGACAAATGAGTTTCTTAGGTAATTTCATATTTTTATTGTTAATGTTTGCTAGAACTATTTGTTAGACATTTGACTCATCATTATTATTATTTTTTTCCCTAAGTATTAGGATTAGATGTGGATAACCCTAGAGTAAGATAGAGTTAAGGATGATAGAGATTATACAATCTAATGTGAAATTATGTTTTTTTTTCTATTTTTATACTCTAAAGATATATTTTGATATTTTATTTTATTTTGTTGGAATATTTGTGTTGTATTTTTTTCCTAACTTTTTAATCCATGAGAGTTTTTAGGATATAATAGTTGTATTTTATCATTTATGGACATGTAATGATAATGATTTGAAATTTATAATTTTTTGCGTTGTTGAATCTAAGCAGCAATTACGACGAATTTGGGTCATCACAGATAATATCTCAAAGTATACTAAACATCACCAGAAACATGTTATTTAAATCAAATTCATATTTTATAAAATGTCCCTAACTTACTTTTTAATTTCTTTGAAGTTTCTTATGGAGGACATTTGTTTGGCCTTTTCGTATTACCTCTAATGCATCCCCGGGTCCGGGTTCTCATATGGATTTTGGATCCTTCGGATTATTGGTATCAGATCGATTTCAAACGAGTCCGGCCCCGTATCTTTCAACCTAAGCTCTACGCACTATAAACTACAAATAAAAGGTCAGATGACAGCGTGAGATTCTCCCATCGTAAATATTCCAACACTCAAGTCAGAAATCTTTTCCTAGGGATGAAAAGATATAAGTATGATGGTAAATGTGATGGGTATTGTACTGGTGCTAGTATGCAAAGAGTGCGCATGATTGTGGGATGAAGCTCTGGCTTCTCTCGTGCATTGCGATGAGTGGCTCAGTAATATTGCCAGACTGAAACGATGACTATGGAGGGCAGAGAGCTTATTCTTTCTCCTTGTACTTGGGTTCACAACTTAGAGTGAGATGGCACTGGAATGCCCCGAGAACTTTAGGATGCTAGGTTTTAGATCATTCATCTCTCCTCCTTCTCCATTGTAAGAGAAGGTATATATAGGCTCCTTGGGGGAGGCCTTTGGGTGCGAGAACTTGTGACAGGTGGCCCGCCTGGGTTCACCAGCCACTGACAGCTGGTGGTGGTTAGCAGCGTAAGTTGTCGCCTTATGGTGGCACGAGGACTGTCGCCAAACTTGGCCGACACGGGGACCGTCGCTGGACGTAGTTAGCACGAGCCTAGTTAACTTTTGCTGGGATTGGTAAAATTGCTGTCGAACAGCGGGTGCTACAGCTCATCAGAGTTGACCTCATCCCTCATTGGATGACATATTTTGAGCCTATGCCTATTACGCTGCCCACCTGCAGCCGTTTCAGGAGAGGCACGGGAGGATGGCTATTGGGCGCGTTTCAAGAGTGCGTGGTGGGCCTTGATCCAAGTCTCCTGGGCCCCATCACCTAGTGGGGCCTACCTATCGGTTGAGCCTCGTGGATATCGACCCATTTCCATATTGGGCCCATCACTAGCCCCCCAATGCCTACGTTCGACCCACTGCCGGGCCCTGGCATGTTGAATGATGGGCCTCAAGTTGCCAGCTCATGCATTCCTTTTTGAAGTGTGTCAATCTTTATCTCCCAAGGGTGTTGCTCCTTCCCCACGCAAATATATAACTTTTCAGAGATGTCGCAGAGATTCGGCGCTCTCCTGGGTAAGATTCCTCACCTGAGACTTGACACCGTATCGATGCCTTTCCTATTTTTTGATTGGAAGCCGTTGGGCGGATTGCCCTCTTAAGAGCACGCTTGGCCATCTGCGCGACTATAAATCAGGGCGTCCCATTACTTTAGGGACCCAAACTCATTCCTTCACCGGCAAAGCAATGCGGAGACCTTGGCTTGTCTTATGCTCCGTGGAGTTTTGCACGGGAATTGGATGGATCTGCGGAAAGCCCGTAATTTCTATTGAAGCCTATTGTTTAACCCTTTCTATTGACGTTTCCTCATTGTAACGGGGATGGCTCAGCCACTCTGTAATCGTCATGCGCCTTTTCTCCGCTTGGCCGGGGTGTGCAACCTCTAGAGGAGCATTGGGGGGCCTGAATTCCGACTCGAGGTCTCTGACCTTAGGAAATGTCCTACCTCTCGCTCCTTCCATTGCTAGCCTTCTCTAGGGCCAACTAGATGAGGCGTATTCTAGGGTCCTACTTGGCCGAGCATCCGGTGTATTTCCCGATGTCACGGCTTCTGTCATCGATCTCGACTGGAGGCCTTTCCCTTACTGTGGCTGTGTTGGACCCACCTTCAGCAAGGGAATGGAATTTCATTCATCCACCGTGGGGAATCAATGCTAGCGTGATGCTATCAGAGGAGAGCTTCTTCCCCCGGTTGTGTTTCTGCTCCATATCAAGCTCTCCCAGCGCTTGTCACTTCTTCACCTACTTCCTATATTTTGCTTCATTTTTATTTTTATTTTCTTTGCACTCGCACTGGCCCGGGCCATGTACTATCTAATGAAGACTTCAATGAATAAGAGTGTTTATATTTGTCGTTATTACTGGTGCCACTGAATCAAGAGCCGAAGGGCCCTCTCTCTACCATGTGTGTTCGTCAATTTTACGGGACAAGTGGCTTATGATCAAACTTTTTGATGGCCATCTCTCGAGTTCGTACTCAGACCGTCGATGGGAAGACTGGTTGGGAGCCGGTCGGGGGCTTGCTCCGCTCATATTATTTTATTAGGTAACGGAATTCCATTGAGTGAGGTCGCATCCATTAAGTCATCTCTATGGATTTATTGCAATGGGAATTGCAGAGACATCGTGTCGTAATTATTCCTCTTCGAAAAAGTGTGACGCTTTAGGGTGTTGCCACGTGGGAGAGTCTCATTGGGCAATGAGACACTTAGTCTTTGTCATACGACATCATTTCCTTCGGGGAGCCTTGCCTATTTAAACGCCAGGGCTCCCTCCTCATTTTGGCACTCACTCATCATTCTGAGGCGCTTGCCCTGAGTCTACAGTTGCTCTTTCCCTAGTTACGCTCTGATCTTCATAATAGCTGACAAGTGGCGCAATTATGCCCTAGGACCGCCAATCTGGCCAATGAAATCGTCCCCTTCTTCCAAACCTCAGCCTCCTACTGAGGAGTCGAGATGGGAGGAACAAGAGCCAAGAGGGCAAGACGAGGTAGATTTCACCGCAGTGGCGATGAAAGGTTGTCACTTGGAGCCATTAGTCCTTGGACCGGTGATGTTCCTGAGGGCACCGCTGGGCTTTGAATTAGAAGGGCCTTCCAATTTCACTCGGCATTGAGGGCTCTAGGAGGTCGATCGATTGATCCACCGCGCCCAATGAGCAGTTGAGGAGGCTGAATGTCGGATACAGGCCGCCATCGCCGACGTCGAACAGAGTGGGGTGGGCGGCTTACTTTGAACAAGCCTTGTCAGAGTCTGGAGTGAGGTAGTCGCAGCTGGACGATGTCAATGCACAAGCTCAAAGTAAAATTGTGACTCTTCAAGGGGAGCTTCAGCAGTTCTGGGAACAACTTTAGGATGATTGTAGCACGCAAACACGACTAGAAGCCGAGTTGAGGTTGAGGATCCACCCGGAAGAATTGGCCTCTATGCTGGAGGGGCGATTCCAGGATGGGATTTGTTTGAGCCAAAGGAAAGCTTCCCTGGTGGTGCCTGGCTTTCCTTCAAGCTTCCTGAATTCTCAAAACACGAGAACACAAGTTGACTGACTTCCCATATTCAAATTCTGCCAAGGCCGACAAGGGTAGATAGCATATGTTGTACTTTGAGGACACTTGCTGTCCTTAGCTGTAAAGAAACTTTAATTAATAAAATCTCTTTTCGATAAAATGATTCATTTGTTGTAGCATGTTGCTTTTGGACACCGAGTGCGATGGTTCCAGCCTGGAAGTCGGAAGAGCTGCCGCCGTCACAGTTCCTGACGACCTGCATCCTTGCATTAATTGCTTGTTGTGACTGTTGAGATTTGACGGAACGTTGTGGCGCGAGTCATGAGGTTGAGTGTCAGGCACCATGATGGGCTGATTAGGATAGACACGCTATGCCCTACGGAAGGGACGCGTGTCAAGGCCATCAACCTTTGAGTTTTCCCACGCGACGCCGTTTGAGGCCCTTTCCGTCCGCCTATTTAAACCCTTCGTTTTCCCGTCAATTACACTTTGAGTTCTCTTGCTACACACATCAATGGCAAAGAATAAAGATGTTGCATCACTTGCGATTCACCAGAGGGTTGACGAGATCAAATGAGTTCTTACAGCTAGCGTCGTTGCAACCTTGCGGGTCAAGTATCGCATCCCCAACTATATGGCCCATCTCCATCCCGGTGAGGATGGAAGAGCTTGTACACCTCCTGAGGGTTTCATCACCATTTACGAGTCCCACTTAAAGGGTGGGCTCTATTTCCCAATGGCACTGGACTTGTATGGGATCTTGTCGGTGCTTGGTATCCCTATGGCACAGCTTCATCCCAATATCGTGCACTATCTGGTATCCATGTGCGTTTTCATTTGCCTTCATGGTTGTGTGTTTGGCTCTCGATTAGTGAAGGTGATCTTCCGTTTCAACTAGTCGGATGACTAGATTTTCATATTGCCCCGTCCTGGCTTCCATTTTCGTGGGATGAATCCTAATTTCATGAAGAATTGAAAGGATCGCTTCTTTTTCTTGGCGGCTCCCCCTTAGTGGGATATTCCCAACAATTGGGGATTCGTGACCGATTACTTCACAGAGAAGGTGAGCCAACAGGACAAGGACAAGGAGAAGCGTGGACGAGCCTCATCTTCGAGACGATTGAGACGTTTTGCATCAATTGATATTATCTGACCTCTGAGGTTTTTACGGCCGTTAGGTGGAAACCGGCGGGCCATGCTACGAAAGCTGCCACCTAGAAGAGGAAGTCTGAAGCTCTAGTCATCGAAGAGCCTTCTCACGAGTTGCCCAAGTGGCATGAGACCTCTTCTTCCTTTGAATCCTCCTTTGATGAGGATTGGTGGCCCTGAAGAGGATGAGACGGGTTTGTGGCACTTCGAGTAGAAGGGCCTTGATTTTGCAGGCCACTTCATACCAGTTTTCTGAATCTATCCCACCATCGCCAGTTGGAGCTACCTCAGTGACACCGAAATTAGGATCCCATCCATCGGAGGGTGCCACCATCCCCTCGCCGATTCCTACTGTCGCGTTGGTGCAATATGATGTTCCCCTCATTGAGTATCCATTGGCTGAGAAGCCCATGCCAGTTTTTCCCATCGAGATCGATGTGGGGCCCTCCCATGGGGATCCATCGCCTAAACCAACCATGGGGTAAATCGATATGGGTATTGAGGAAGTTGCAATTGGCGCTGCTGAGCCTGTTAAGTCTGCACGGGCTACCATTGTCAAGATTGTGGATCTTGAGCCCGATGTTGAGCCGTTGGATGCTCCGGAGACTAGTGTCGTTCTAGCTATGGGGTGACTCGCATTGCTGGTAGTGGAACCTGAGCTTGCCACAGAGGCTGGCGCATCCGAGGGGGATGCTATAGGACCTCCAGCTGGTGAGACCCCGGTGGGTGAAAGGGAGGAGGTCGTCGTGTATCCAGAGCCGCCAAGCGTGCCTAAACCCTTGATTGCTCCAGATTCCCCCAATGCTGTGGAAGAGCCCTTGTCGAGGTAAGTCGTATTCATCCGCCGAATGGGGGATGTGAACGTCGATTTCCTTTGCGCAACACGTCCCCACATTGCTTGGACTCACGAGCCCTCATTTTGCATTTATTATTTTTTTATTACAAAGTATGACTATGGCCCGCCTCATTCAGCCGGCCCTCCTACAATGAGATGAGATTATTTGTCGGACTCGGGAGTAGGCTGCACTGTCTACGGTACGCAGCCAGAGGATGACATGGCTGCCCTAAGACAAGAGATTGAGTAGCTAAAGAGAGAGTTACAAGCGGCCCGCGACCATATTTCTGAGCTCAGAACTCGAAGTGCCCACGTTGAAGTCGACTTGCGAGTCAGGCTTGCTCCGAAGGGGTGGCATGGGCGTTGGATGCGAGGTTCTGGGACGGCGTATGCCTGTTGCAAGGATTGGGTCACTAGAATACAGTAACTCGGTCATAATGGCAAAACGACCAAAGTTGTAAGGTGGCCGAACAAGAAGAGTTAAGAGGTCATCATAGAAAGTTGACCGACCAGCATCATTGACCGGTTAAACCTGTTGACCGGCCAATACGAGAAAACGATCGAGGAAGTTATAAATAGTCGAAATAGTTAATAACAACCGAGATAGCTGATAGTCGGTTGAGGTAGGAAGTTGACAGGATTTAATAGTTGACCAAAATAGACTGATGATAAGAATAAAATTTGACCGGTTTAGGGAATTGACAGGAATTAGCATGCCGGTCATTTTGGTTACATTTTTTAACTTCATCAGAATAAGTAGCTCACTCTCACATGTTCTCAAAAGCTCCGTTGAATCCAGAACCATCTAGATAAGGGGAGTACTAGAGTATGTGACTTACCCCAACCTACTCCCAACTGCTCCGTTGCCTATACATATTGGGTGGGAGAGTGATGGGAATGCCAGTAGCAGGTTGGCCCAAAGGAGGAAACGGCCCAAATCCTCAGTGGCTCATTTCTACTTCGACGATCAATGCTGTCGTCGACCAGATAAAGAGCAGGTGGGCCGGCAGAGGCCCAAGATTACAAAGGCCCATCTAAGCTCAGGACGGTCAACAATGTCGTTGATCGGGGAAGTGAAAAGTAGGCCAACCACCACCCATGATGAACACGGCCCATGTCCAGACTCACCCACGTGTCCATCTTCGAGCCACAATGGTCATCTGTCTTAATATTTCACATTTTCAAAGAAGGTAAGCTTCATTGTAACGGTTACCTCCAGAATCAAAACACATCCTAGGAGAAAGGCGCCAAAACCTACGCACGGTCTGTTAGAAATCCTAACGGTTACAAAATGTATAAGTAATGAGATCAGCCTCTTTGACCGTTACAGCCAGAAAGGCGCTCACGCCTACACTGGAAAGGCAACGATCCCCAACAGAGCGTGGGTATCAGGCCCCTCTACATAAGGAAGACATCTTGTGACCACGGCTATAAATGGCCATGGGAGCTAATGCTCTCTATCACGCTTTCTCCTGCCCATAAAAGCTCTCAAGCAATTACTAAGCTCTCAGAAGATCTCCTACTCTCTCGAGCATTCTACACTTACTCTCTCTCTACTACTAGTTCCCAACGAACTCAATACTTAGAAAAAATGGCTCCTCACAAGTAACTACAAAAGTCACTCATCCTACAAGTGCACTCCCAGTTACAAATACACTCATTGCATCCATTTCTGCATCCCTTGCATCCACCTTCTAATTTCAAAAGACTGATTACTAACTTGAGAGTTAGAATATTTTTGGTTGGACCAAATTCCATTATCACCTGACCTTTTATTTGAAATTGATGTGTACAGCACTCACAGCTCAACGAACGGAGACTGGAACCCGACGGACTACTTGACCGGAATCACTTCAAACTTGGATCCAAGACACATCATTGGCTCCATATGTGGGAAGCTAATGAAAAGCCACTCTCATCTTCAAAGTCAGGGCCATCAATCAAAATGGTGAACACTAGAGCCCAACCTAACATTCCCACTAGAGATTCTGCCTCTGCTAACCAAGACCACTCTATTGGTAACCCGGTCGGAGGGGCACCCATACCATATTTCTAGAACCTAACGGATCAGATGAGCAATATGTTTAGAATACTCTAAATATTTTGCACCCGCCAGGGCAAGAAGAAGTAGGGGGCTCTGCCCTTCTCAGTTCCCATTCTGGCCTCCAGGAGAGGAGGCCAGAGGAAGAAGAAGTCGGCCAAGAGGGGCAGCGCGGCCGGGTAACTCTTATGCTCTGGAGGCCTCTAACACCCAAAGTTGTCCAAGGCTTGAAGGGCGCATGGGCAACAGGACTCCACATGAGAGTCCAGAGAGGAGGAATCCCCAATTCTCCTAGGAAGAGCTAAGGCCTCAGGCTCAGGAGGGAGCCTCCAAGATCGTTCGATCCACCAATGACAGTAGCCAGATGGCTACATACCACACTGCTGAAATAATGGAGTTGAGGACATACCTCAACTCCAAGAGATCTAGGAACACCTCCCGAGTGGTGCCAAGGTTAAGAAGATCTAGAACTACGTGTTCAAAGATGACGATGAACACACCGCTGATCTAGAGAGATCTCCCTTCACTGATGAGATCTTGAACCATCCATTGCCGGCCAAGTTTAAAATGCCAGTACTGGATTCTTATGATGGGAGCGATGATCCAATGGATCACCAAGATCACTTCCGCACCCATCTAAATCTCCAGGGCTGGAGGATTCGATAATGTGCCAGTATTTCTCTCTCACTCTGAAGGGAGACACCTGAATCTGGTTCCATCGACTCCCATCGAACTCAATCTGAAGCTTACATGGGCTAACTGATCTTTTCCTGGTTCAGTACACTTTCAGCCGCCGGGAAGAGAAATAACCGTGGCATCTCTCCCACATCAAGCAAAGATAGGGAGAGAATCCAAGGAAATTCCTGGAACACTTTGCAACAAAGGTTAGAAGGATTCACAAGCTCACCAAGGAAATGAAGCTTGGCAGTTTCATCTCTGCCCTGACGTACGGTGACTTCTTCAGGCACCTGACCCACAAGAACCCGTAGACCTTCCGGGAAGTGGAGTTCATCACAAGAGCCTACGCAGCCGCCGAAGAGGCCAATAAGGTAAAGTGTCCTGAGAGGATCGATCATCCTCACTCTTTGCCAGCTATGGGAAAGAGGAAGAACGATGGCGGCAATAATCCCCATCGGAAGCAGCACAGGACCGAAGCACTGGATCGTAAGGAGTACAAGCCGATCAACCTAAGTCCTTTGACCGACACATGATCCAACATCCTCATACAGATCCATAAGGAGAAGTTTCTCAAGTGACCAAAGCCACTGAAGAACACGGAGGGAGGAAATCCAGCTAAGTATTGCAATTTCCATCAATCTCTAGGACACACCACGGAGGATTACAAGATGCTCCAATGGGAGATTAAGGAGCTCATCCAAAGCAGCCATCTCACCAGGTTCGTCAGGAATCCTGAGCAGAGTTCTGGCACCTCAGGCGAGGAAGGACCAGATCTGTCCTAACCACAAAACCGAATCACGGTTGAAGTGATCAACATGATCACAATCTGGCCGGTCAAAACCCAAGCAAATCACAAGGAGTGGCACGCTAGGCGGAACAAGTAGAGAGTGGAAGAGAATGTCATTAGATTTAGTGATAAAGACATGGATCATGTAATTTTCCCACATGCTGATCCCCTTATTATATATGCACTCATTTCAGGCGGTACCATGGACTACCACCTAAAACGAGTTTTCATTGATAATAGAAACTCCAATGATTCACTTTATCTCGAT
>JAOVVI020015569.1:0-11146 GCA_028571085.2 Nepenthes alata
ATTGTCCCACCACCTCTGGTGGTGCTGGATTCAGCCAGTCCTGTGGACGAGGCTGTTAGGTTTCCGGAGCCCCTGGGCATGGAGGAGGCAGCAGGGTGATCAGAGCTTCCAAGCATGCTTGCATTCGGAGTTGCTTGCAGAAGTGCGATCACGTCCTTCGCTCAGGTATGATTTCTCTAAGCACTGCATCCTCCTGTTAATGGGCATGCTGAGGCTTCCTAGTTTCTTACTCTTTTCTATCCTTCCATTGTAGGTTCTGGAAGCGATGCGCTCTCTCTGGGCGGTGTCCTCCCACCTGGATGAGCTTCTCAGTCGGGTCCGAGAGGAAACCGAATGGGAGGTGGCCCAGCGCGTGGAAGCAAGGACTGCGACGCTAAGGTTCGAGGTTGAGCAACTGAAGGGTGGGACCATTGCTTTAAAGCAGGAGGTTAAGCAGCTAACGGGAGAGCTTCAGGTTGCCAAGGGCCGAATCACTAAACTGGAGACCCTGAGCTCCCGAGCCCTTGTAGACCTTAGGTTCCGCCTTTCTCTGGAGGAAATGACTCGGGTCCTAGAGGCTAGATACTAGGACAGCATCCGCCTGTGTCATCAAATCATCTTCGCCGCATACCCAGGCGTTCCCATGGGGATCCTTGATCGGAGGAATGATGGAGGTTCTGCAAGCTCCCACCTGACCGACTTTTCGGAGGAAGTCGGACCTTCGGATCCTTAGGGTAGCAGGAGCCTTTGCATAGTTTCTTCTTTGTCGCCTGCTCATGACATTGTAGTACACAGCATACAAGATTAATGAAATGTGTTTTTCCTTCAGCTTTTGGTACTTCGAATTTTTGATTATCTTCTTTAGCTATGTAATCTATCTGGTTATGGCTAAGCTCTTTAACTATCGGGGCCAAGGCTTGAATCCGGAACCTTATTGCACTGTATTCATCCTTCATATGAGGATATCGTCGCATCTCGCGCATAATGGGGGTGCTCGGTCCATTGTGGTGGACGTCGTCACACGCCCGATTGAGCCACATGAGGGCCAGTTGGGTTTTCCGGCCACAGCAGCCAGACTCCGGGTTGTAGGCCTTTGCACGCACGGTACCGTTTCGGTGCTCAGCCCCGCTCAAGGCGTCGTCGCTCCCATGTGAATGGTCCTAGCCCATGACTGTCGTTGATTGAGAGTGCTCTTTTCTCCTGAGAAGGTCGTAGCACGCCTGCTGCTTAGGCCCCCTATGGTTTGATGGCCGCGTATTGGGGACTCACAGAGCCCCCAGGCATTGTGCTTCGACCGCCTGGGCCGCTAGGTGCAGGACCGAGGTTATGGTTCGATCACCTAGCACGTAGCCTTGGTTTTGTGGCCGCTTAGGGCCCTTCGGCACGGGGCCGAAGTTTGCATACGACCGCTTAAGGGCCGCCTTGCTCGGAGCCGGGGTTTTGTGGCCGCTTAGGGCCCTTCGGTGCAGGACCAAAGTTCGCGTTCAACTACTTGAGGATCGCCCGGCTCGGAGCTAGGGTTTTGTGGCTGCTTAGGGCCCTTCGATGTGGGGCTGAAGTTCGCAATTGACTGCTTTAGGGCCGCTTGGCATGAAGCCAAGGTTTTGTGGCTGCTTAGGGCCCTTAGGCGCACGGCCGAAGTTCGCGTTCGATCGCTTTAGGGCCACCTGGCACGGAGTCAGGGCTTTAGTTTACGGGAGGACAAAGATCCTCCCGACTTAGGGGCAATCTGGGCCGTTTTGTTCTTAGAACAACAAGCATGCGTGCATTCATATGATCAGTCACACAGAGATACAATAGCAATAATTTTATTAATAGAAAATGCGATACCTGTACTAGCATTCCTCATTGTGTATGCACACCTTACCTATCGTTGGGGCTGGATTACTGATAGTACTTCTTGAGGTTGGTCGCGTTCCAGGTCCTAAGGACTAGCTTACCGTCCTGATTGCGAAGCTTATACGCCCCATTCCGAAGGATTGTTGAAACAAGGAATGGTCTCTCTCATCCTGGGGAGAGTTTGTTGCTGCTGGCGGTCTTCCCCGCTGCCTCTACAGTCCAGAGGACTAGGTCCCCAACCTCGAGCGGATGAGCCTTCACCCGCTTGTTGTAGTACCAAGCAATGTGCTGCTGGTAGGCTGCCGTTCTTAGGCGGGTTGTGTCACAGACCTCCGGAAGTAGATCCGAGCATTCCCTAAGCCTTCCAAAGTTGGTGGCGAGGTCAAAGCATTCAACCCGCAGGCTGGGGAGTCCCACCTCGATGGGAACAACCGCTTCTGCCCCATAGTAGAGGCTGAAGGGTGTCTCCCTCATGGGCTTCCGCGGGATCGTGCAGTACGACCAGAGCACAGAGGATAACTCGTCAACCTAGGAGCCCCCTGCGTTTTCTAGCTTGGTCTTTAATTCGTACAACAACGTTTGATTGGTGACTTCAACTTGGCCATTAGCTTGAGGATACGCCACGGATGTGTGGGCCAGCCTGATTCACACAGTACTTGGTGAATCGCTTGCCGATGAATTCGGTTCCATTGTCGGTAACTATAACCACGGGAATCCCGAACCAGCAGACGATTTGGTAAAGTAATCGATTTCGACAATAAGGAACTTCTTTTGCCCTGAGGTCAAGGGCATTGGCCCTAAGATGTCGAGTCCCCATTGCGTGAACGGCCATGGGGGTTGGACGCTGTGCAGCTCCGTATGCGGCCGATGGGTTATGTTCCCATGAATGTGGCAACTTTCGCACTTGCTAATGAATTCCATGGCGTCTTGCTTTATCGTGGGCCAGAGCAAACCCTGTCGCATGATCTTGAACTCAAGGTTTTTCCCTCCGATGTGCGAGCCGCATACGCCGAGGTTTACTTCTCTCTACGCGTACTCGGCTTCTACCGAAGTCAGGCACTTCAGGTAGGGAGTTGAAGACCCTCGTCGGTATAACCTATCGTCGATGATTGCATACCAGCCTACGGTCTTCCTTACCCGCTTGGCCTCTTCGGCGTTCGCTGGGAGCATTCCGTCTATCAGGTATCTGTAGTACGGTGCCATCCAATTGTCGCCTTTGCTCACCCGCAGCACATCCTGATCTGGGCGGTCCACGCTTGGGGAGGCGAGGACTTCCCGCATACTCCTGGTGTACTGCTTCAGGGATCCGGCCGCCGCGTCCCTGGCCAACTAGTCTACTTTCCAGTTTTCAGTCCTCGGGACGTGCTCGATCGCGAAACTCTCAAATGCCTAGATTTGAGATTTTGCCTTGGCCAGGTACTTAGCGAGTTGAGGGTTCGAGGCTTCGAAGGCTCCTTGGATTTGGTTTACCACCAGCTCCGAGTCGCTACACACAACTAGAGCTTTCACAAAGCATTCCTTAGCCAACCGGAGCCCCGCAAGAAGGGCTTTATACTCTGCAACGTTGTTGGTGGCAGGGAAAGCAAGCATGACAGAGTGCTTAATCTCCGTCCCATCCGGAGTGCTGAGCACAACTCCGGCCCGGTTGTCTTTCTGGGTAGATGATCTGTCGACATTTAGGACACACATAAAAGTGCCCAGCTCGTCCAAACTTTCAGGGTGGTTCGGGGCATCTAGAGCTAGGGTCACCGCCTCGACGACGAAGTTCGCTAGTGCTTGCCTTTGAGGGCCGGTAATGGTTGAAATTCCACATTGAACTCGCCCAACTCTATAGCCCACTTGACCAATCGTCCGGATGTCTCGAGCTTCTGGAGTATCGCCTTCCAGGGCTGATCGGTCAGCACTACGATCTGATGCGCCTTGAAGTATGACATCAACTTTTGTGTGGAGTAGATGAGAGCCAAAGCGATCTTTTCAGTGTGAGGATAGCGGGACTCCACGTCCGTTAATACCTTGCTCACGTAGTACACTGGTCATTGCACGCCTTCGTGCTTCTGGATGAGTACTAAGCTCAGGGCAGTGCCCGATACTGCCAGGTAGAGGTACAGATCCTCGCCCTCAGAAGGTGAGCTTAGAAGGGGTGGACTGACGAGGTATGTTTTCAGCTCTCGAAATGCAGCCTCACATTCGTCTGTCCATCGGAATCTGGATGCTTTTGTTCCTCAAAGCACCTTGAAGAACAGCAGGTACTTCTTCGCGGACTTTTCCAGGAACCGTGATAGGGTTGCAAGTCGCCCCGTAAGTTTCTGGATTTTCTTCATAGTCCTGGGTGGGCTTATGTCAAGGATAGCTCTAATTTTTTTCGGGTTCACTTCAATGCCACGTTGGGACACTATAAAGCCCAGGAATTTTCCAGAAGTTACCCCGAATGCGCACTTAGCTGGGTTGAGCATCATCCTATGAACCCGGAGCACCTCGAAGGTCTCCTCTAGGTCGCGAATGTGGTCGCTGGCTGTTTGGCTTTTGACGAGCATGTCGTCGTCATACACCTCCACGTTCCGTCCAATCTAGGCTTCGAACATTTTGTTCACCAGTTGCTAATAGGTCGCTCCGGCATTCTTGAACTTGAGGAGTGGCTGAGTTCGGATATCCATAGCGAACGGTGAGCTCTGCAGGTCGTGCACAGATCGCCCGGAGCCCCCATTAAATAGGTGGTTCCATATCTTCTCCACCTTTTCCTCTATCCGAGGAATGGACTCGCTCCTCTTTGCATTAATAAAGTGGCAAAGCTCTGAGTGGTTCTGCAGGTCGTGCTGGGCACGGCGGCTGTCTGCTCGGGGTGGCCGCATGCTACACGATCCCTCTTGCCCAGCGGTAGGCCTCTCGTCGCTACAGGAATCGCACAGATTTCACCTCTTTGGGCTTTCCGCCGCCTCGTCTCGTCTAGGAAGGCTCCTATCTGTCAGCTTGGCCCTGCTGCCTAAGGTCGCCTAGGCCTCAACGTCGCCAGGCCTGTTGGTCCTCATCCTGGGGGCCCTCGCGTTCCGTCTTCCCCGCCTGGAGGTCGACGCTTGGGCCCCCGGAGAGGGAGCTCCAATCCACTGCGTTCCCGTCCAGGCCCACAGCGCCTGAAGCATTTGTCTCATGTCGTCAACGTTGGCAGCCAGCTTGTGCACATTGGACTCTAGGTGCTCGCCATCACGGCTACCCACTGAGGGGTCGTCGCCGCGGGCGGCGGCGTCTCTCAGAGGTGCGCTAGCCTACGCTCTAGTGTTGACCATCTTTTGCGTGAGAAAGTGGATGTTGGGGTAGGAACTTAGACTTTTTATCGCGGTTCCCACAGACGGTGTCAATGTTGCGTCTCTGGGTCCGGGTTCTCTGGCGGATTAGGGAGCCTTCAGATACCACGTCTAGGTCGGATCTCGATCGGGTTCGACCTCCGTTCTGCTCAACCTGAACCCTGTATAACACGAACTACAAGTAAGAGGTCAAAGGACAGCGGGAGGTTCTCTCACACGAAAACATTCCGACGCTCAAGTCAGTTATCTTTCGCAATAAACGGAGAGATGCAAGAGTGAATGTAGGATGTGGTGGGGAATGAAAGGATGCGTGAATGCAGTATTTGAGCGGTTTCGGGAGGTTAGGCTCCGCTGGATACACTGCAGAGAGTGGCTCACTAAGGTTGCTCGATAGAGGTGTTGAGGGATTAGGATTTAGGAGGACCAGAGATCGGGTGGAGACTGTGATCAGGGTCCGGAATCGGGATTTGAGAAAAGATCCCTTCTCCTATTGAAGGAAAGGATATTTATAGGCTCCATGGTGGAGAACCTTGGGCGCGGGATCCCCGACATGTGGCAAGCCGAGATTCGCCGGTCACTAACTGCTGGCAGTAGCCAGCGGTGTCAGTTGTCGCCTTGTGGTGGCGCAGAGACCGTCATCGGGTGCTGACTACGCTTGGTCTGGTGCTCACGTGCAGATTAGCTAAGCGGTTGGGTAGGTTGGCGCGCGCAATGGCTTGCAGCGTTGACCCTCTCCTCATTGGCCATCATGCTTTGGACAGACTCCCGCCGCCTGCAGCTGCCTCAGCAGGCTGCAATGGCGTGCTGATTGGTCGTTGCCCTAAGACGCCGCGTGAGCCGTGTCCTTAGGCCTGTTGGGCTTCAGAGAGATTCTGGACTTGCTACTCGACTGAGCCGACATCTCTTTGACTGGGCCTTCCTTTCCTGGCCTGCCTCTGGGTTAGACCCAACAAAAATATATATTATATTAAATAATAATTAAGAATAATAGATATATGTATATATATATATATATATATAAGAAAAAATAATATCTTTTTTCTTGAATAAGAGCAAAAAAGTCATTATATAAATTATCACCTTATTCCTCATACTATTCTACAATCCAAATATTGGAATACTGATTTCCAACTTATTCAATTCCAATAATCAAATATGGAAATAATAATTCAAAACTCTATTCATATCCTGTTCTATTATCTGGAAATAACTATTCTATTCCCACCTTATTTCATTCCAACAACTAAACGTAGTGTAAGGGTGGTAATCATAGTTGGGTAGTTTGACGTTTGAGATTCTTTTGAGGTATTCCAGATTCAAAACAAATAGAGAAGCAGACATTGGATCATTGCCTAATGCCCTTCTGTCTTTAAAAAGTCCCTCTAAACCACCATTGGTAACAACAGGAAACATTGGCTTGGTGAGGAAGCAATGATCCAACTTCAATCACATTAAGAAGGCAAAGGCGGATGTTGCTTAAAAATACCAAGTAATATGCTTTCCTGAGGTCCACAATCAACGGGCAACTTGAGGATATATCTTGTCTGGAGTTACCCCTGGCCAATACATGATATAAAATGACATTTTCAATAATTGATCTCCCTTTATAAAGGATGATTGAGAGGCATCTACCAAATAGGGCACCACCTCCTGTGATCTATTAGTTATCACTTTTGAAATTGTGTTGTTTACACATTGCATCAGGCAATGGGCCTGCAATAACTAACTTTTGTGGGCTTAGGACACTTTGAAACTATATTTATGGAGGTGGAATTATGATGTTTCAAGAGTTTACAATTGGTGAAGAACTCTAGAATGGCAGCTGTTATGTATTTCCTCAAAATATGCCGGAATTTCTTTTAGAATCATGCTCAATATATCATAGAGAGCTGCAGCTTTCATATCAGGGATAGAGTAGATAGCTGACTTGGCCCATCCTCGGTGACCGGTCCGTCTGAGAACTGCTGCAGTTGCTCAATTACAGCAATAATATGAGGATCAATGTGCTCAGCTATATGTCATGTAATATCTTGTGGACAAGCTTATCCAGCAGCAGTAGAATCAATTCAACAAGTAGAACAGCTGCTATGCAGCAGCAGGCAGCATCAAGGCAACAGCAAGGGTACGTGGCCGATCAGCAAGCAACTGAACAAAGGGGAATAACTGTCCAAACTAAAGGATAACAAATGTGCCGAGGAAGGCGTATGTTTGTTGACAGTTTATATAGTTGTTAGAAGACAATAAGTTTACAGATACATGATTGCCAGTAGAAGTCATTATGTTGAATGAATGAGTATAATTCACGTTGGCTTCTTTCTTTTTAGTCTGATACCCAATCTCCTTACTTTTCCTCTTATTCTCATCCCCTTCCTGTCTCCCCCTTACATCTCCTTTAATTTCTCCTTGATTCGTCATACATCAGTCCTATTTGGCAGTCCTGATACTTTTGCATATTGGATTGAATATGATAGACCTCCATCAGTTGATAAGTATTTGAATATCATATTAGATTGAATATTATAAAAATTCATATGCGGTTAGACTACCTTTTTTATTGCCCAATCATTCCACCCTTCGTGATAAAACAAAGCCACAGTGAGTAGCAGAAGACTTTTGTCATATCTATTGAAATCAATCTTCGATGTAAGGCAGTATCTGCATTAAGTGCTTGCTTCTAGTGGTTAGAGAAAGCAAGCAGCACCAGATCTCTCAAGTCCTTCTGATCTTACAACAGAATTCAGCAATTCTTATACTGCATTTCTGTTCTGTTTTATGTGCAACAGTTGTAGCTTTTTGATCGTATACTGCACTGGGTATCCAGCTTTCCTTTTGCAATGGTGGCTCCAAGGGCTAGCATTCGATTCCTCGTAATGTCATGATTTCTACTTGGCAATTAGACTGGCGATTCTGCAAGTTATTGGCCCAACAATGCGACCATTTGGCCACTCGGGGCCTTGGAAGCTAAGCAGCTTGGCTCCTTGGTGTTGGGGCCAGTCAGTTCCATGGCCAATAAGCAGCTTGGTGACTTGGACTTGCAGCCGCTAGGCCTCTTGGCCACTCTGCCATTCTGCATCTCGGATGCTTGATAATTCGGGATTTTCTGATCTCTCAGGCCTAGCTCTTACTATTTGCTATAGAACCCTTCGGTTTCCGACGACCCTAACAATTTAAATATGGCAATAATGTCTTACTTTTGGCTGTTTATGGGTCTTGTTCAACCCCCTAATATTCACGGCAGCAACTCAATATCAATTAAACGTCAGTCTCCCCCCCCCTCCCCCCAAAAAAAAAACCCACAACTATCATCATTACTACAAATAGTAAATTACTGCTTCAGATGGCCGTATTCTTTGCTTCTTGGCCATTAATCTCCTGGCTAGCACCTTTCTTGCTGCTTACCACATTTCAAGCCTCATTGAGCTTCTTTTCTAGTCCTTGAGTTTCCTCTTTGACATTGTTCATCTTTGGGATCGATGCCTTTTTAAGTGCAGGATTTTGCTTTAGGTCTATATCCCCAGTTTCTCCAGTGTGCAAAATGAAGAGGTTTCCATTACTGTATGACAGCTCGGTTGATAAATTCACCATTTTGGCATCTCATCATAACCTCAGTAGTTAGGTTTTGATTTACCTCCTAGTCAATCAAGACTCTAGCAAAGGAGACTGCTTTTTAGCTGTTGTTTCACCAAAACAAATGGATTCTCCTACCTTACAAGCAATCTTGTAGTAGGTTTTCTGTTCCTATTGGTGCAAACTGGAGATATGGAAATTGTTGAACACAGGCATTCTCTTTGTATTTTCTGTTGAGAATACGGAGTCAGGAATCTTCTCTTTCAAAGTAAATGGTTTCAAGTTCCTTTTACTATCTTCATCTTCTGAGTGTGATTTTGAAATTTCGTAAAATAGGCAAGTGTGAACTTATCCATGCGTTTATACACTATTTGAATAGGAATCCTTTTCCAAAAAATCATGACTTTTATGCTTTGGTGGTTTCTTGAGATCCTTTTAATGACCTATATTGTGTTGATGGGATATTTATATAATCCGATCAATTGTGTTCAAGAATCTAAGGGCCCAGAATTGCATGATAAATACTGCCAAAGTCCTATACTACCGATGAAATTTATGTGAGGTAACTCCAGATTCAAAGTATGGGAGACTGTCTATAACTTTCCCGCCGGGGCCTACCTCCCCACCTAGAGTAGCCAGACAGGGAACTACTCTGGGTAAAGATTTGGCTGATTTCTATTTGTTCATCATGAAAGTACATCTTGAGTAATTCTCCATTGCTTGAAAGGGCACATGACCACCAATCTCATACCGGTCAGGGAATCTTTCCAGTAATTCACCACCTCTGCGATATCCTCATTGTCAGTGATGGTTTCATCATTTTCAGAATTGATGAAATTCAACTGCAAGCCATTAACTATGACTCGATTTGAAGCAAGCAGTGATACCTATTCAGGCTACATCTTCGAAATCGCTTGATTCTGTTTCTCGTTCGGACAGATCTGCCTAATTCTCTTGTTCAGACATATTAAGGAAGATAAAAATTCAAACCTAGGAGATTTAGATGAATAAAGATACTTTGGAGAATCAGGATTCACGTCTTCTTGAGAACAATCATTATAACACACCATATAAGCTTCATGATCGTGCTTAGCATGCCTGCCTTGATATGTCTATCAAATTCAGTCGCCTTCCACATTTTTTTCCATATTTATTTAGAGGGTGTGCAGGCTAGACAACTAACATGTGCTGAGAGGACTAATTCCCCCCAATGCCGAATGGAAGAAACTATTCTTGTTTTAACTATGGTAATAAGCAGACCCCAAAACTGGGAATTCAGGTTACTTTGTATTTGGGCAGAATACTTGCATCATATCTACAGAAAAAAACTTCCGGCTGGTGGCAGCATTTTTTTGTGACTTTTCTAGGCATGCGTCCCTGCCTTCTGCCCGTGATGTAAAGCTGGTTACATGTAGAAGGCAGGAGGAGTTGAATTGGAATGTAATTGACGCTGTAAAATGCCAAAAAATATGGTAATATAACATTTACCGTGTAATTTTGATTGCCTTACAGAGTGAGTATTCTGACATGTTTCTTATACCAATGCAGGTAATTTATGAGAGAGGCAGTGACATTATCATTGTGGGCCGAGGGATTATTAAGGCAGCAAATCCTGCAGACGCTGCTCGTGAGTACCGGATTCAGGGTTGGAATGCATATTTAGCCAGATCTGCCTAAGTTATTGCATCGAGCTTTGTTGGCCACTCATGGCTCCACAATTTTCTCGCGGGACATAGTTTCCAGTGACCTCTGTCGTTGGACAAGTTTGCATATCCATGGCTTAAGTTACTCCTTTCAATTTGTGGTTTTGGCTTTCCAGTGATCGTAGCTAGCGGATGGCAAAATGTTTCTAAGAAAGTTGTAAGTTTCATTTGTAGCTTGTTTAGGTTAGCATGCTGGACTGTTTTGAAAAATATTTTTGTTGCAAGTCTTTTTGATGCGAGAGTATTTATGCTTACTCTGAAGGTAATTTTCTTTTGGAATTAATTTTAAATAGCTTTATTATGTTTGCTTTTAGCATATATTTTTTACCGATGTTAAATACCTAATTTTTGTTGATGTGGATGACAAAATTACTTTTTCGGATATTTTGAATTTCAGCTATTTTCTTTTTCATACCTTGAGTTTATGTTATTGTATATGAACCTAAAATTTGTAATTACCTTTTTTAAATGACTCAATAACAAATTGATCTCGACATAATATACTCTTATTCTATTTGTATGCCTTGAGATATCATGATTCGTTGAGGGACATTGGAAAACAAAAAAAATTGTTTTTCATATTTTGGTGCTCAAAAAAAGAAAAGGTACTTATTTATAGCTACAAATATACAATTTTATTACAATTATTAAAAACCCGAAAATATTTTAGTTTTACATGATCCACATGTATCGATTGAATTTATTTGCTTTATTTACTTAAACTTAGTGATACATTTCTTATGAGGCTGTTATAAGTTG